>CALNVZ010003435.1:2405398-2430510 GCA_940671915.1 Paracentrotus lividus | reverse complement strand
TTTTTTTTTTTTTTTTCTTTTCAGTATGCCAAATATTTCCATTGAACAATTTGTCTTTCTTCGACATTCAGAGCTCACTGCTATAGCTTTAAAAGAAAAGAATCTGAAATGTTCTATTTCACATTAATATACATGTAGGTCTTTAAAAAAAAAACTTTTTTTGTATGCAATGTGTATCAATGTCAATATATCAAAATTATTTCTTATTCATATGGTACCAACAACAAACACTGTCCCTTAAATGAAGACATTTACTCATTATTCATAGTTAAAATAGGAAACACAATTTGTGACCAATTACCTCTGCCTCTACTTAAAAAAGAATTTAATATTGATAAGAAATAGTTCAATTTATGTTTATTGCTGCCTTATTTGTTTTTACTTTTTTATTTTCTATGCAAACCTATGTAATTTTACAGACTAGGCATATTATATCACTGTCAAACTTATAATGGAGTGTGGGTTCTAACAGCTTCTTGTGAACCATGAACTAAAGCTTTATTCATATCTAAGTAGTAGTTTATCAAGAACAGGGTATATCATTGTGTCGAAGATCAGTACAACAACGCATCTTGCTAAATATTTTCATCTTCATGGTATTTTCATTTAAGAATATAGATAATATCAATGAAGAGACTTTATTTCTCTCTGTATAGACTTGAAAGTGTATGACGTATATTTTGTACTAACAAGTTATATAAATTTCTTCATGCTTTGACAATAATATATATTGGTTTATGTCAAAACTATGAGGATCACTAATTTACACTAATTGTATGTCATGAACAATCATCTGGTAAATCAGTCCTTTTGTATATGTTTACAAATGTTTTTATAGAGAAGCAATTCTACTGCCTTCAGTAATGACTCAAATAGTTATCTTATAAAAGATAGAAATGTTTGGAGGACCAAATTATAAGCCTTCTTCATTGTCATTTGCCATTGTCTAAGCAAGTGAATACTGCAACATTATATAATAACTCATATATATAACTGCCCTATCTTAAAAATGTTGTGTTTGAACCTGGTGAAAGGAATATGCAGGGGAATCATTTCAAAGTTTCAAGGTAATATTTATGAAAATGTGGGATGACCCAAAAGGAAATATTTATTTGTAACTCTCTATGGATGTGTGCCTTTCTTCACCTGTTCTATCGATTTATATTTATTGTTAATATACTTTCTCTCTAAAAAATCAATGAAACAAACTAGAATGCTACTTTTCTTTTATTGAAATAGATTATAATACTTGATATATTGTGGATAGTGCATGTAATGTATCTTTCTAGAAGTTTGTGCCTTATACTATAGTAGAAGTAGATTATATTTTTTCAGAGCTTTTTCAGACTTCATTAGTGGCTCTATGTGAATTTTTGTCTGTCTTTAATAACCAACTTAATTTCTATTAAGATCAATTCAAAATAATATAAAATATTAATTTGTCCAGAATTCACAGGTACTTATTATTAGAGGCTTTTACTTATAGGTTCAATTTAACTTTAGTCCAAAGTGAATTTTGGTAATACTTAATTGTTTAAGCAGCTCGTAGGTCAAGTCTATGATTTAGTGGAGTTTTGAACATCCATCCATGTATTTATTTGGGATATGTGAACCATATTCATAACACAAAGATTTTTATTTTCAATACAGCTTTATTATCAGAATAAATGGAAACGGGTTTAACATTTAAGAAGACTTTTGTGTTCTTTATCCTGTTCATCTTGTTCTAAGAGACTTGAGTCCACGGTATGAATAGACCATTTTTTTCCCTTGCAACTAACTATGATATTTACTTGTTACAAGGTATTATGTCAATTGCAAGAATACAAATTCCATGCATAAGTTGTTACTAGATCAAAAAAATCTAATCAGATTGTCTTCCTATGATGATACATACTATCCCTCAGTTTGAAGTTCATATCTCAAGCGGTTCTTGAGATATCGTGATAACGAGCAAACGGGACGTACGGACAACCCGAAAACATGATGCCTCCGGCACCACCTTCGGTGGCGGAGGCATAAAAAACATGGCAAGTCTAATCTAAAAACATAATATATGCAATTCACATTTCTTTCTATTGAAATACAATACATTGTAAAAGTTTGTCATAAGCAATGTGACTAAGTATTATGCATTGACAAGACAGGTTTTCTCAGTTATTATATTTGTTTCTGTCCTAGTTAACAATGTATTTAAAAAAATAAAAAAAAAACTCATTAAAGAATAAACTACAATATTTGGAATCCAGTTTGTATAAATTAGTTGTAACTATGTCAGCAAACATCAGGCAAGCTTTCAGGTTGTCAAGATTGCTTGAAAATGTATGAATAAATTAAATAAGAAAACCAGTCTATCTCACTGCATAACAAGAATGGTCTATTATGGTGGTATCTAATTTCGCGGAGACGGTTTTGAAACTTGTCACATTAGAATGGGGAATCTCAAAGTAGTCCAAAATCAACAAAAAAAGTATTGACTACTTTGAGATGGTTTTGAGATTTCCATCAAAGTACCAATTGACACAATATGATTCAACACAACTTGCTTTTATAATACTTTTGATAATCATAAGTTCTATTTTATTAAATATGTACAAAAGGAATACATGTAATACAGGCTAATATACAAATACGAAATATCTATTAATAACATTTGACATGATTTTTGTGGCAAATATATGATTTCTTTGGAAGAACCAACAGGACACCCACCTATACAATAAGACGGTTTTGGCCATCAATAGACTGTGACCAAACAGCTGAAAACTGCAAATAAGTTGCAATAAAATATAAATGCAGAGAAAGAGCAGGGGGAAAAAATTCTGAAAATGTACTCGGTTTCTCTTTCCCATACTCTAATTGATAACCGGTTATTGGTAAGAATCAGTATTACATACTTGAAAAAAATAAGAAGAACTCGATTGATTAATATGCCTACTGCAATTATTTGTGTAAATGAGCACATTTCATTCTTGCACATTTGTATAAATACATCAGGGCCATGTCTCACCAGGTCATTCGTAAGTTACAAACACTTTACGAACGACTGGTGTTCAGTTCTTGAACTATATGACTAAACATGTGATTAGTATAGCAACCAAGAACAAGTTATCCATAACTTTAAGAATGACTTCGTGAAACACGGCCAGGTGGTGCAAAGTCCTAATTGTAGTTCAGTTCATGTTGGGAGTACCGGTAAGGGTGCTATCTCACTTCGCGAGAGTTCTCCCCGACAGAATAGAAATTTGTCTCCACGACGGATAAATAGTATTAGAGGACGTCTCCTGAATTTCGGAGACGGATTTTTTTTCATAAATTGTCACGGAGGCGTCTCAGAGACGTCTCTAATACTATTTATCCGTCGCGGAGACGAAATTTCTATTCTGTCGCGGAGACATCTCCGCGAAGTGAGATAGCACCCGAACTTACTTTAGATGTAACAAAGATATGAATAGTGTATTTTATACCATCTTGTCTATAACGTTACTTCTGTTACCTACCAGTAACTATTACATGCAATCAATATTTTTACAACCATTGGAAAGAGTTGCGTAGTTTGGAAAATCTTGTCTCGTATGGAAATGCTCAAAATGAGAGGCCCTTTAAGGACCAGGTGATAAGTGGATATATTTTTTATGGCACATAAATAACAATGATTGCTACAAAATTTACAATAATGAAACAATTTATAGCTTATCCAATGATATGTCATATGTTGATCCAAGCAAATAATAATAGTCTGTCATTATGAAGCGCATTTTCTACAGCAACTTTCCAAGCGCCTTTTCCATAGGTATTTTTTTAACCGAGCTAACCATTACAAGGATCTCAAGCTTAATAAACTAGGAATTTGCTGTGATACACAGTCGACAGTCTGTGATTAGACAACAACAAATCTTGCGTTTGTAATTTTCTTTTCAGATTAATATTAACCAGATTAAAATATTTATGTCTTGCACCAGTCATATTTCAACCATGAATTGTTAGAAGTCGGTTTGTAGGTGATGACTGAGAACTGAACATTCAAACAACTTCTGTGCATGTGTGACATTCTTATTTACTTCTGCATTCAGTCTAAATATTGCTTTGGAAGCAGGAATGTTAGATTTCAGTTTGGAGGCAAAGACGGGAGCCGAGTACATCTTGTTGTTACCCCATTCAGCAGTATGACCATTCAAAATAGAGAGAATTCCTTCTACATGCAGCAAGCATGCAGGATACATATCATTAAGAAATAGCCAGCAAATCTGGTTATATCATAAGTCCTTGTGAACAATCACTTTCTTCTAAACAGTAACGTGTCCTCTCATTCATCATAGTTTTAACCGCTTGATGTCTTCGGATCGGAAGTCTAACCTGGATATCAGAAAATACAGACAAGCAAAATAAATATACTTCTGAGTTTGCATGATATCAAATTATAGTTTTTGCATTGGAATCCGCTTATAATTTTGCACTGAAATATACATGCACTTAAATAATTTGTCAAATTCATTACGTCTAATGAATAAAATTGGTGAAAGTCCAGCAAAAACGATGATGATTGTGCATATTATATATTTAGATTATTAAAAGAGCTCAGTTCTTAATCTGCAAGTTTCTTTTTATTTTAAATCTGTTTTTGTAATTCATGTATAGTTTGTGGATCAGAGTCTCCCCTCCCCATTAAAAAAAATAAAAATAATTGTGGCCAATTATATGACTATAATCAAACTGTGTATCATATATAACTTTACCCATGTGTAGAATGGAATATCATATCCATGGAGTCTTGGCAAGGGTTAAGAAAATGAATACAAATTGTTATCGTTTAATCTGTAACATTAAAACTGCAAGTATCAAAAGATAACATCGAGTAAAATCTAATTACTAGTGTAGGTATAGTAGAATGGGATCATGGGAACTGACCTTAGTGAAAGCACTTGTCTGACCTCTGCTGGGGTCAATCTCCAGGTCAAAGGTCCTGAGTTTGACCCCCAGTAGTCCAAAATCTCTGTGACCTGCAGACAAAAAAACAAAACAAAACAAAAACATAAATCTCCATTAAACTTGTAGGATCACAGCAAAATCTATGCTTATTTTTGTCTTTCGACTTTCACTTGTAAAAATGATAAAAAATTCCTCCCGGGTAAAATCGGTCTTTTATGTATGCAATAACAACTAAAAACATCTTTAATATCTTATACGTATTGCTTCATATTGATATTAAAATAACCATTACCATATACATTCAAAAATACGGAAAACCAAAGTAACTACCCCCAAAAATGCATATTCAGATTTACTATTCTATCTCCACAACACATTTTTTTTTCTAGTCTAATCCGACCCTTACACTTTATCTTCAGTTGAACCGTTAGGAATTAAAAATGGGAGGTGTAGGATTAAAAAAAATAATAAAATATGCTATCTCTACAACTCTATCTTTATTCAATTTAGGATGAATGAGGAAAATGAGAGGGAAAAAAATGAGGAAAATCAGCAAATGCTTCTTACCCTATCTAGATTCAAGATGGTAGCCATCTGTGTGAGTCTAGCAAACTTGTCTCGTATCGTCCATTGTGTGACAGATGTCAGGTATCCAACCAGTGATCTCAACTCCTTATCAAACTGAAGACCACCAAGCTGAATGAGATTGGAGTTCAAAGAATCAATATCAGTCTCATGTCATATTATAAATATCTTATCTGTAAGGTCTCATGTTTGTCTCACTTTATGTTGGGAGGAGATCATCTCTTACTGCTGAGGGCCTGTTTCTCAAAACCGACGTAAGTCTAGCTTCGTGGACATCCTGTAAACCGGGTATTAATTCTACAACACATGTCCCAATGGGCTGTCCAAGAACTTGGACTTGTAACAGTTTCAAGAAACAGGCCCTAGTGTTCACATACACTAGGAGGAATTAAGTAAGTAAGATGTGAGGTCTTACAAACGCACAAGGACTTCAAATACTATCAATAACAATAACAACAATAAAAGATGATATCTGCCATCCTCAATCACTATAATTGAATTTGCACCGTATTTGACTTTCATATGCATTTAGCCTCTGACTAATACATAAAAGCATTTCAGGATATATCCACTATGTAAATTGACTTTAAGAAAGTGATGGTAATGATGATTGACAACATTTATATTACACCATAAATCTATTAAACATTAAAAAGTGCAGGATCCTCCAAATATTAAAGTTAATAAATACTACACATCTGCTGAAACAGGTGATTTATTTGAAGTCCACCTTACTCTATTAAATACAGACTTGAGGACAGCTTTCTCTAATTGCACTGTGACTTCACTGGTTAGAAGGCTCACCAAGGCATCATAGTTACTAGATGTTAGGAGGTCCTGTTGACAGAGAATGATGGGAAATATTAATTCCTTCATTAAATTTGTGATATGCAATGAAATTACTGAAAATAAGAAGGAAATGAAATGTCTTCAACATAAGTGAATAAATACAAAAACATTCACTTCACAAATGATATATTAATGCTCTAGTATAGAATTACAATAGTTTTATGATAATCACAGAAAACTCTAACATATTTTTATTTAGATTACATTTCTCAAAGTTCAAAAGAACACTAATCCAACACCCAAGACATTTATTAATTAATTTTTCTCTAATAATATCATGCAAGAAAGAAAAAAAAGTTTGGGCACCTAAAATAGTTTGGGTTCTAAAATCCATATTGTATGAAAGAAATCTTTTGGGACGCAAGCTTTGCTCTGCTTTTCATCAGATTCATAGTTCCACATGGTAAAAAGAATCTATTTAAATAATAAATCTCAAACTTCAAATATCTGTATGGAGTTTAAAAAAAAAAACACAACTTACTTTGAATTCATTGAGTAATTGTTCCAGATTCATGATGAAATCCTGTACGAATGGATCGTTGGCCTCATAGTTTGAGAATTCTTCTTCACTGATATTATGACTTGTAGAGAGGAATACATCCACCATAGGTTTGACCCTAGGCTTGACGGCACTCGTATTCAGCTGACTTAATCCATACTATAAAAAAAAAAGATGGAACAAACAAAATATAGTTGTAGTCATCATGTTTAGTAACTACACAATTGACTTTGACCTCTTATTAAAGCTTGTTGAGGACTAAGGACTGATGACTAAGCCTGCATATTGGCAGGATGAAAATATAGAATATCATTCTTGTTGACAATTTGTTTCACTTATCATTGCATGGATAAATAAAAACCTTGAATTATTTGAATTTTCCGACATTGATAAAAACAAAATTCTTTGTTTAGCTTTCAAATGAAAAAGATTTGTGGCAACCACACTTCCTTGGGCTTTGTTACCAGCAACAAAAAGATCCTAATAATTCAACGTCTATTTAATGCTAGAGATAGAGGATTTGAAAAAACAACAATAATGCTTGGGTTGCATTCGAATCATTTTCAGTATTCATGATACACCACTCTTTTTTTTATTTTTATTGTTTTTGTGTTCTAAATTAGTGTGACATAATCAGGTTAGATTTACTACAGATCATTTTTACTAAGTCCTGTTTATTTTTATTATACTATGCAGTATTAAGTTGAACCATACAGAAGTTAATACACAAATAATTCAATAAGTTATGCTAGAGATACTCACCTCAAGAACATCTTTGAATTTGTGTGTATGTGTTGTGAGTTCACTAAGGCACATATCTAGCTTATCCTTGCTCATACCCCCGTTCTGACTGATTAGACTTGCACACTCCTCTACCAGACTCTTCTTCAGTGTCTGTGTGTACTCTATGCTTACTTCTACATTGTTCAAGGTGGTCTGCAGAGGAAATGAACAAAGAAAAGTCTGGTTTAAGTCTACTACCAAAGCCCAGCAAAGATGGTTATCACATGAAATTGATTTGTTGAAACAGATCTAAATCTACTTACTTACTCTACTTACTTAAAATATTTTACCAAAAAAAATCCTTTGAAAAAAAGTAGGAAAGACAGCAAACACATACTTCTTGGCAGTTGTGTGTAAATCAATCATGATTATTTTTATATAACCATTATTATTTACATCAGTAAGATATAAAATGTAGCTTGTGTGAAAAATATCACAAATTTTAATGAGTGAGCCTGGAGAAAAATATTTCAATTAGAATACAGAGGTATTGACTTATCAAGTTGATAGATTTGAAATTTGATCTGTATCATGCATTTTTATCTTATAATCCTGTTATTGCCACATAAGATATTTTTCCTACTTGCAATATAATTACAGGGGTGTACTTTCTGAGATGCCAGATTTAAAAAAAAAAAATTAAATAGGTTTTTTTACCAGAAATTCTAGCTTAGCAGCATTAGTATCTGAAGCTGAAGTAGGGAGCCTGCCCTGTTGTAACATACTGTATGCTTGACCCACGTCAAATGACCCTGATGGGAAGCCTGCCCTCAACTTGCCATATAAGACATCCCGGTAGTCGCTCTCTAGTAACGTACTGGTGTGGTTTAACATTGCACAGGCACAGTCCACACTGCCGCTGGATACAGCCCTCCTAAAATGTTTTTTTTTAAATGGTATAAGATTCAATGTCATTGGATAAAAAAGTAAAGGTTTACAAAAGAATGTTTGCATCAGATATGCGAAATACCTCATATGTACCTATTCAGGGGGATGTTTCATCAAGTCATTCGTAAAGTTACGAATGACTTTTCAAATGACTGGGACATGTTCTTGGGTGCTATAGTATACAAATATACAATGACAATCGAGGATCTGGTTAAAACTATTCGCATCGAAGGAACATCACATAGTACTATTCTCTCGAGGGCCATCGGCCCGAGAGAGAATAGTACTATGTGATGTTCCTGAGTGCGAATAGTTTTAACCTGTTCTGAGAATGAGTCATTGTATATTTGTTTTATATCCCTTCCACTATAATACCATTCCTTTTAATTTTTTTAATGAACAAAATTATATAGTCTCGATCGTAGAGAAGTTGAGAAAATACTTGTCTTGCCTAATCGATCGTCTGTTATGTAAGCGCACCTGGTCAGTGCAGCTCGCCGAAAGTTTCCCGTGGCATGCAGAGGAGAATTCAGGTAAAAGCAGCAGAGTAGCACCGCTTGCGTTGCGTTGCGTTGCGCAACTCGTGAATAGGGTGGGGGGGGGGGTCGGAAAAACGTATAGTCCAGTTTTTCCCTAGGGAAAAAATGTACTATGCGTGACGTCATGAAGAAAAACGAACTATTTCTTGAGAAACGTTTTTCTTAGTTAAACTATTCTTTTTCTCCTTGTGTACACTCTCAATGCAAACAATCTTAGATAAGGGATATAATAATCACCATGCTCAATCATTTAGCACAAAAACTGATCACTAGTTGTTCATAAAGTCATTCACCACTTAAGAACGACTTGATGAAACACAGCCCAGGTGTTTGCAAATCTAATAATTAGGAAAGAACTGCATCATTTCTACTCCTATTTTTACCTTCTGTTTTGTAGAGACACTGTACAAAATCATTTAATTATCCATATTTTATTTGATGAAAACAAAACAATTGAATTGAATTATAACATTATTGTTGTTATTGTCATTATCACTATCATTTCCATTGTCCTCATCATTGCCACTGTCATTGACATTGTAAGTAAACGAAACTTACCTTGTACATTTTTTGAGAATAAAGAAGATATCATCCACCATACTAGATGTATGTGTGCCAGGCTCTATGATATCCATATTCACTGCCTGTACAACAAAGAGAGAGGAAAAAAGAGAACATGTAAACAAGACAATATCTAGATTGTGTCTCCCCCATCCATGACTATATACATAAGGTTTCCCAAAGTTTGATTTCACAAGGAAGTCTTGTAATAAACTTTAACATTTGACATAAAGGGAGTCTTGAAAAAAAACTTTAAACATACATGACATGGAGAGTGAAGGCTGCTGTTGGATCCGGATAGATGTGTTAATTATTTCATGATTCAATAGGCCTACTGGACTGGCCTCTTGATGGTGCTGGGAGCATGGAGTATAAGATTAGCTTACATACTGGCTGAAATTCTTACCAAACATTCTACAATGTCTAACATGACCTTAAGGAAAAACCACCACTTTTTCGCTTACCTTCATAACAGTCTCTCTCATGAAGTACTCCTCCATAACGATGTAGTTCCCAATGATCTCCTGCATTCGTCTACTGAGGGCGCAATCACGTAACATGCGTTCAAGGCAAGATAGTCTTTCTTCTTTAACTGGGCCGTCGTCATCACAAACCTCTATGTCACTCTAGGAATGAATGGAGTTACATTAATATGTCTGTTATGATATATCATCTACCCCTGCAAATACTTGATAGTCTTATAAGTGACCTATGACCTTTCAACGTGCCTTGTCATTATCTATCACTTGCTGGTCCATCAACATCACACACCTCTATGTTACTCCTTGACCTGTTGCATAAAGAGTTACTAGTATAGTAACTTTGGCATCTATGGTAACTTCCACGGTTATGTTGCTCAACAGTCAATCAAAATGCAGTATTTCATGAAAGTTACCATTGATGGCAAAGTTACTATAATAGGAACTCTTTATCCAACAGAGCCCGAGACATCATAGGGGATAAATGGATATGATTTTAACCTGTTGGAGGCGAGCTGATTTGGCTATCCCTAGAAACTAGCCTAACCTACCCCATATAATAATCATGGCTTCATCAAAGGAAAGTAGATACTCACTATAACTCTCCTTCTGATGAATCTCAGATAGAGTTCTGTTCTTGCATTGAGTAGTGTGCACTCTGCAAGCAGTACATCTAGGTCCCTTGGGTCCAACCTGTTTACAAGTTAAATCATAAATGAGTTAATAAAGCCCTGTAAAGGTTTCTTGTGTTTGTTTAACATGTAATATACTAAGCCCAAGACTGCTCTAGATGAAATTGCAACTATTTCAAAGAGGGTGACCTCTCAGGCAGTTGACCTCCACTTCCATTCTTCTTTCCTATTACAAAGATGTGAAGCTTCAACACAAAATGCTCATCAAAATAGTTTTGAATGAACAGACACAATGTACAGTGTATCTTTTCTCAAAGCTTTATACACAGTCCTTTTCAATAAATTTTAAACAAAATACTAATGGATGGCCAATTAAAAAGAAATTTGTGTCTTTGCATGTGTGGAGCACAAATGTGAAGTCATTCGCAACTTTAAAATTGACAGTATACCCTCTACAAATCATTTGTATGAACATGAATTGAATGAGAATGAGACTACCATCATAATTGTACAAATAAAAATAATTAGATTTAATTGTTATTGGTTTCTATTTCAAACACCTGTAAGAGCATAAACTCACTTGTCATGTACATTGGATGACTTGTAGGTTGATCTGCTAAGGCTCTGCTGTACCTGTTGTGACTTCCTACTAAACTCTCTCTGTTCTACAAACTTATTAATAATCTTCTGTGCTTGTGTATCACATTCCTTCTGTAGAGATTCTATTAAGGTCAGTAATCTGCCAGGACCTGTTGACAAAAATTGAGATAGGGGACATTAACCGATTTGATCTTAAAATTTAGCAAAAATTTCTCTATCTCTTTCTCTCTCCACAAAATAAATTTACCCTTACACAAGCCAATACTATGATTTACCACCTCCATGCAATATTATTGAATAATGAAAGGAAATGACTATAAAGCGGGTACATCAACAAGTTTGAAAAATGAGATGAAAATGATTCTAAAATGTTAACCTTGCAGTGTCATCATTCCACTATTCAAAATTATATTTATCCCAATAAGTATACGCTTTTCAGCAGTGAGCCAAAAGGATTGAATGCCATCAAATTACATCAAATAATTTCAACCTTGGACCTAAAACCATAGGCTAGCCTACCCTAGACATAATATAAAGCCTTTTGGAACTCTAAACCTGACGCTACATCTTAGATGAAATAAAGCCCAGAGCAAATGTTGTGTCACCGGTTAAAAACATAAACACATTAAAAATACACCAGTAATTGGTGCCTGGTTACAGGACTGCTCCCAACTTACCGTAATATGTTTCCACAAGCGGTTGGTGTACTTCAATGATCTTGCCTACATCTTCAAAGAGATTGGTGAGAGCATCTGCGTAGAGCACCCCTGCTCTTCTATCAGAACTGTCTACACTAGATGCTATCTCAAGATGTTCTCTTGCATTACTCACAATCTATCAACACAAAATTAAAGAAAGAACATATAAATAGAAGAAACTTTTCTTCATATATGTCGGTAGGCTTGAACAATATATTCAATACATTTCACTTGAGTACTCTCGCCACATGATACATCTATCGTGACATGATGATGACCAGAGCATACTGGTCGAAACATTGCTAAACTGTTCTTTTTAGATTATCGCAAAAGAATACAAACAATGGTGTTAAACCATAAACCTACCAATTATCTTTCTACCATGAAAACATTCAGAGACTAGATGAATCTTCGACCGCGCACGGTCGGAAGGCATGCCTCCGTATTGCCACATCGGAAAAAAAAGGCATGCGCATTTGTTGGTATTTTTAATCCATTTATACCATGACATTTTGAGATATTGACCCAAATCTATTAAAGTTGTATCATCAAGATTATTTCCAACTCAGGAAGGATGGCTACTGATGTAATAAAAAGGATAAACTGTTTAAGTTGATATGTCAAAGGTCCTTCAGAAATTGCACAAACGAGTCATTTACTAATAACCAGTGACCTTTGATGTCCTGACCCCAAATTCTAATCAGTTTCATCTTTCCTCCCACATGACCCAGTTTGAAGTTGATCCATAAAACGGTTCAGAAGTTACAGCAAGAAGTGCATTTTCATGTATACAATGACTATGTGACCTCTTGACTTTGACTTCATGACCTCAAAATATATTAAATTCATTGGCCCTACCATATGCACATATGACACCAAGTTTGAAATTGATCCGTCAAACGGTTTTTAAGTTTATTGCGAGAAAAGCATTTTCATGTACACAATGACCTCTGTGACCTTTGAACTCATGACCCCAAAATCTGATAAGTTCATTGTCCCTCCCATATGTAAATATGATCCAAGTTTGAAGTTGATCCTCAAACGGTTCTTAAGTTATCGCAAGAACGAGAGCATTTTCACGTACCAGTGACCTTTGACCTCATGCCCCCAAATCTAATAAGTTTATTACCCTCATATATGCACATGTGACCCAAGTTTCAAGTTTATCCTCAAACGGTTCTTTAAGTTATCGCAAGAACAAGCCATTTTCATGTAACAATGACCTCTGTGACCTTTGACCTCATGACCCCAAATTCTAATCAGTTCAAATGTCCCTACCATATGCATACATGATCCAAGTTTGAAGTTGACCCGTCAAACCGTTCTTAAGTTATTGCGAGAACGAACCATTTTCATGTATACAATGACATCTGTGACCTTTGACCTTTGACCTTCATGACCTAAAATCTAATCAGTTCATTGCCCCTCATAGGCACACATTACTATGTTTGAAGTTGACCGTCAAACGGTTTTTAAGTTATGGCGAGAACGAGCCATTTTCATGCATACAATGACCTCTGTGACTTTGACCTTTGACCTAATGACCCCAAGAGTCTAATCAGATCATTGTCCCTACCATATGCATACATGATCCAAGTTTGAAAGTGATCCGTCAAACGGTTCTTAAGTTATCGCGAGAACGAAAACGGGACGACGTACGGACGGACGGACGGACGGACAACCCGAAAACATAATGCCTCCGGCACCACCTTCGGTGGCGGAGGCATAAAAATGTGACATATCTAATTTTTTATTCTAAGTATATTGACAAAATGCAGTGATGTATGAAATCTCAACAGAATGTTGAATCATATTTGACACAATATGCAATTCACATGGATGCTACTCTCTCTATAAAGGTACTCTATCTTCTACTTCTACATAGCGCCCTCACCTGAGCCTGAAGGTAAGTAGAGAACTTGGTCAGTCCTTTGTCATGAAGGTTGAGCAAGGAAAGATTTTGAAGAACTATTATAGAACTTTGAATGTTATTATCCCTGCTTACAGAGTAAGGCTAAACAGAGAGTATGTCATATCAATTTTTACTTCTACATAACACCCTCACCTGAGCCTGGAGGTAAGTTGAGAACTTGGTCAATCCCTCATCATGAAGGTTGAGCAAAGGGAAGATCTTGAAGAAGCGTTCCACACTCGGTCTGTCTGATGAGCGGATAGCCTGATCTAGCTTCTCTCTGACCAATGCCTTGAGGTTCTGTTCTGCTTCATGAAGCACCTTCAGAGAGGCATCGATACTGCTACCTGGTATACGGGAGGAGTGGAAAGGGTTTTTTTTTTTTTTTTTTTTTACAGAGCAGCAGTATCGATTAGGGTCCTAATTATTGGAGATTTTAACTCTTTGACAAGAATTACTGATTATTACTAAAATCACACTCTGAGTGACAAATTTGTATAAATATGTTGATATTATGCCGGGTAGTATTCAATTAGTACGGGATGGTTTTTTCCTTCTCATAGAAAATCCTCAAAGCCCATGACAATGATATTTCACACACATGATCCTAAGGGAATACTTTTAGACCCTGATAAGTTTCAATGAAGATCCTAAAAATGTACAAAAAAAAAAGGCTGAGCCCATCTTTAAACAAAATCTAATTAAATCATTTATATATAGTTAAATATACATAAAGGTAACTTGAAAAGGGCATGAAGGGCTTAATGCATACCTTCTCTTGCATCAAGCAATGATTGTTTTAGAACCTTCTCATCCAGCGTGAGGTATCGGTGAATGTGACCAGCAGCCTTCTCATAATCCTCCGATTGCAGGGCAGTCTGAACACCATCTGTACAAAACTATAGCCAAATAGAACATCCACTAATTAAAAGGCTGTCTGAACACCCTCTGTACAGAACTATAAACAAACAAGTACAAATACCAAAGTCTCCTTTTCTTGTCTCCATTACGTGGTCTTACGTTCTAAACAGGATTAAATGCCAATGTTATTTGATTATCCTTCATAACTGCAAATATTTGTATTCCTTAAACATTACAAGGAATAAATGATTTAAAAAAATAATATATATGTTCTTACCTTCAAATCTAGGATGTCATTGACTCTTTGTATAGCACTTTGCACTCGACTCTGGGTTGGGTAGAAGGAGGAAGAAAGAGAAGAGTGTAATGTTAATGTTTGTCTTATTTATCATCACTTAAGGTTTCATTAGTGAATTACTATACACTGAAATAATACCCCAAAAAAATTATTAACTACATTATCAATGAAACCAATTAACAACTGTTCTCATCCATGGATTACAAATACTAGGCCCGTATTCTGGGGCATAGTGAATAGTGAGTTTGTATGAGTTTCAATTTCATGCTAATATATTGTGCGATCCATTTGTCCGATGTTGACTGATGCATCAGACAAAAGGATCGCACAATAGCTTTGCATGAACTTGCAACTCAGACAACCTCCATCTCCGGTTCAGAATATAGGCCGATGAATAATTTTTTTTCCCCTTGTTGTTACTCACTTTGGCCAAGTCTAGCTGTCTGACTTTACTGCTGACATTCTCTGCTAGCTCTGATGTACATCCAATCATTCCGCTCAGCTTCTTAGCATCGGTGGAAACGAGCTGCAGATTGGGACTAAATCATAAAAAAAATACAGGACAAATGTGAATGATGACCACACTTCTGGTTCTGGCAAGCTCCTGCAGAAACTCTGTAATGCAGGATGTGTACATTGGGGGATGGGTCAACTTAACAGAATGTTTTAAGTTTGAAATGTGTTTAGCTCATTACTTTTCAAATATTGTTAGCAATTTAGATTTGAATGTTTCAAGGGTTTTGTCTGTCTTTTAAAAGATGATTCCATTTTTGCATAATTTCTTGGAAATAGGGAGTACATGTTACAGTCTGTAGCAGTTGGGGTATTGTAGATGAATGGAGAGTGCTTCTTAACCTGTTGGGGACGAGCTGATTTGGGTATAACACGCAATTCCCATAGACTTCAGCCCGAATATATATTCCGGCTCAGTCCTCAACAGGTTAATTGAGGTTGTTTCTGTATTTGGGTCTGTCTGATGAGGCCTCATATTCATTTCTACAAGATTGTTTCTTGATCAATAGATGAGAACTAATGTTTAGTTTGCTCTTCTGTCTTCAAAGATCCCAATATTTGATCTTAAAGAGGCACTGTCTTGGGGTTCTGTAAATGGGTTGCATGGTACTTGAGTAAAGGAAAATTGTTTCGATGATTTAAAAAAAAAAAAAAAACTTCACAATCTTTTTTTTTTAGAAGATACAGTTGTATGACCAAGAAGTAAATTATTAATTCTGAGCTTCCAGCTCACAAAAGCCTATCATTTCCAGCACATAGGAATCACCATACAAGATACCCATTTACCACACCTGGGTGGAATGTATCAAATGCACTGTATTGCCAGAAAGACATTAGTACTTACCCCATTTTGTGCAGTGAGTTCATCTTAGCTTCAAGGTGCCCATGATGGTCTAGTAAGACATCAATCTCATCGGTTACAGTTTGCTGAAAGAATAGATATCAATAACTTGTTACTTATTTTATTCATCAACTGTTAGGTCAGGAATACCAAAAATTTATAAAGCCAACATTAAGAATTAAGGACATGATATCAGCAATTTGATTTTAATTTGCAAAACTGTAATTGTAATCAATCATGCATGACAGGGTGTCCATATTTCACACATGTTTTAAAAACTTATAATGAATATAAAATTTAATCAACAATTTCACATATTTTAAATAAAATCTACAAAACTGTAACTTCCAAATACTGTATAAGTGGTTAGTTTCGCGGTGACTTTATTTTCGCGAATTTCGCGAGTCGGTCATCGCGAAAATTTCCACTTCAGTACAAGGCTATTTATAGTAATGAAGTCATCACCAAAATCGCGAAATTTTGCTCTCGCGAATTTCCCCAATTAGTCCAAAATCGTGAAAATATCTGTACGCGAAAATATTGGCTTATACAGTAAAGAGAAAAGTTCAAGACAATGAAACTCTTTCTGTTGGTGCCATCAGATTGACAAAATATTGATTTGGGGTAGGGGGGATATCTGACTGTATATGAATGAAATACATGTGCGAAATACGGTCATACCAACAATGAAAGTGTTCTTGACATGCATCTAGACTGTAAGTTTAAACCTGGTGTATAACAAAAATGAATAGTTTCATGTTGTCCACATTATCATAATTTTTTCTTTTAAAGAAATCAAAATGCATTTCTTGTCTTGTGTCAACTTGAATGGGCAAACAACTAAAAGAGTCTAGATCTAACGTTAGGAAGTGTGAAAGCAAATTAGGGCAACTTAATTCCTGTATTTCTTTGTTGTTTTTTTTCTTCTTTTTCTCTTTCCTTTTGATATGTATTTCCTTTTTTCTTTTTTTACTTTATAGACCTCTATGTATTTCTTTGATTTTCATTATACGTTTTTCTTTCCTTTATGTATTTGGTCGTGTGTTATGAACTCGCCACCCAAATAGGGTGGTGCTGTTACGCTTTTTGCTATTTTTCAGCATTAATTTGTCATTTTTTCCAAAGTAAGAAAGTTTATGTAACAATTTTGATATTATTCTGAAGCTATGTTACTGTGCTAGCTCCCTGTGAAGTTTCATTGTTCTAGGTAACATTCTGGTGGAGTTACAATGGTTTAAGTTTGGGACAGTAGGGGTGGTGCCGGAAGCAGTGGTGCCGGAAGCGGTGCTGCCGGAAGCGGCGCCGCCTGTACATAGTCAATGGGAAAATTTACATTTTGTGTTTGATTTGGGGAAAACTTGAATTTCTTTGCCAAATTTTGGCTTTTGACTGTAAATTTGGTACCAAACTGAAGCTTATAAACTGCTTTATACCATGAAATCCCTGAATAATAGGTTTGATGTCACAGTAGTACCCAGGAAGACTCAACAATCGTTATTTTACCTAAAAAAGCAATTCCTCCTGTACAAAGTCATTATGAATTAGAGATATTGTAGTACCGTTGGTGAAAACTGCAATATCTCAGCCAAATTATAGCCTTTTATTGTAAATTTTGCACCAAATTGAAGCTATTAAACAGCTTTATACCATCATATAACTTAAACAAAACTTTGATGGTGCAACAGTACTTGGCAGGACCCAACCCCCTCATGAATTTGAAAAAAGCTATTTTTTCAGGGCCAAATTTCAGATAGTTATATTTTTCATTCTAAAATTATAAACCATAATAAATTGTACCTTGTTTGAAAGGTATGATTATTCTCTATCAGAATATATCAATATTTTTAATATTTGGGTGAATATAGATGACTTGAAGACAAAAACAATGAAAATTCAAAAATATATAAATTTCCTGAAAGTTTTCCTGATAACTTTTTAATCTTGCACCTGGTATAATATTTCAATGCAGATTTAGATTCCTTGATGAATTTCCTTTCAGAAAATGTATACTTTTGATATAGTAGGGAGTGTACTTTTCGAGATACAGGTCCTTGAAGCGAAAAGAGTGCATTTTGTAGTCAAATTGGCATGTAACGCAAAAGGCGGCGAACTTATAAACACGACCATTTCTTTCTTTTCTCCTTATTTCTTAACTTTCTTTATGTATTTCCTTGTTTTTCCCTATATTTTTTCTATCCTTTATGTATTTTTTTTTCTCTCTTCTTTCTGTATATATTTCTTTGTTTTTCCTTCTTTCTCTTCTTCCGGGATCCCTAATGCATTATGTTTAATTTTTTGTTATTTTTGTTTCTTCTTCTTCTTTGTTCTCTGTCTTAAGTATTTTAATATTTTTTCTTCACTTTTTATGTACTGTTTTGTTTTTCCTATTTTCTACTCTTTCTAATGTTCTCTTTGCTTTTCCTTCTTTATCTATCTTAATGTATTTCATTGTGTTCTCTTTATCTATTATTTTCTCTAGAGTCTATGTATTTCTATGTTTTCCTTAGTTTTTTTCATTTTTTTTCTTTCAGTTTTTTCATTCTTCTCTTTGCTTAGACATGTATTTCTTTCTTTTTTTCCCCTCTTCTCTTTCTTCATGTAGATCTAGATCTATTTCTTTACTTTTCTCCATTTCTTTATCTTGCATTTAACTTAGCTTTTCCTTCTTTTGTAAAGTAGTTCATTCTATTTCACCGTCCTGTCATCTATTGTTTTCCTATTCCTTACTTTTCTGATTTACAATTTGCACGCTTATAACTTCAACATTCAGGAAAACCCCCCGGAAAAGACAAGTCAGGCAGGTGTCATGGTAACTATACACAGCCCCGTCGCCGAAGGCGACGGGGCTGTACTTCAACCACCCCTATTTATAGCGTAACTTTCAGTGATGATGAGCGCAAAGTGAATTATACTGGTCAATTTGATTAATATAATGTTTAAATATCTATTTTTATCATCTATGATGTTTCACGCGTAACAACGACTAAAAATTAAAGTATATAAGAGCTTTTTGACTTACCAAAATGAATTTTCCGTTGGTCTTGTTTCTTCTAAAATTTTCGGTGCCATCGCTGCCATCTTTCAATGACGTCATTCGACTCATGACCTCCGTCCCATAATTCTGTGCGAAGAATTAATTGAACAGGCACGCACGGAGACGTGAAGTTGGAGCAGACGACGTTCCACTTCCGGATATGACCTAACCTTGCAACTGAAATTAGAAATTACGTGGTGGATGTCTCTGTTTTCCAGGATTTTTCATCTTATTTAGTTCATTACTTCAAGTGAAATATTTGCAGATGTCACCAATTCGAGGAAGGACCTTCACAGTCTGGATTCAATGTGAGTATTATTATTAATTATCTTGACCCCGAAATTTGTGAACATTTTTTTTTTTCTCTAGAAAAAAAAAAACTTCGCTAGAAATGCGTACTGACTCGTCAGTTCCCGTCGCTTCGCGACGGGGGCTGGTCGGTTTAGTGTCATGGGTGTGAACACACAAATGAGACAAAACAAAAATTGTGGGTGTTTTGGTGATTGAACAGAACAGTTCCCTTAAATCCACCAATAGATACACTCGGTCACATGGACCATCATAAAAGTTTATTCATAATCTAGAAATTTTTATTCATTTATCGTTCACATCTTTTTCTTGCAAAACCTCTTTCGCACTTAGTTTAATATTATTACTGGTCCCACTCATCAAATTTTGTGTTGCTTTCTTCTTCATAAAACAAGACACGTCATCATCACAAACTTACAGGCACACACATGAGAAAAAACGTATTCTAAATAATTATCGATAAATCAAATTACCTCTTCCTTTGACAGCTTAATCAAAGCACTCTGAATTTCGCTTATTTCTGTCAAGTTTTCGACAGCATTTCCAAACCTTTCAGAGGACGTGGCGGCCGCCATCATGATTGAAATCCACAGTGCCCACGTACGTACGTACGCACGTACGTACGAAGAGCGCAGGCACCTGCTGCGCTGCGCGCCTGTTCCTGGGCGGATTTTTGTTATTGGAGGGGGCGGGGCTGAAAGCAAGATGCCCTTGTTGTTTTATAACCTAAAAACAAAAACAATAAAAACAACCCCCAAAAATGTAGGAGGGGGGTTGCGTGTTCGGGTACCTTACAAATATGAAGCCTTGTTATTTTGTCTTGGCATAATAAAGCCTAATATAAATGTTGAATAGTGCTCATCTTCCTGATCATCATATACCCCTCACAAAAAGTTCCGCAAATCGAATTTAATCCATGATAACTTTTCGAGTTCACTTTAGTTATTCCGAAAATATATACCTTTGGAAAGATAATTTATTCCACTTTTCATTGATATCATATTTTTAATGATTGTGTCATGCTTAAATGCACAGAATATCAGAATATGGAGAAAAGTAAAAAGTAAAAATGTTGCAAAATGCATTGATCAAATTGAAGTTCCGCAACTCGACTTTAGGCCTTGATATCTTTTGGGGAATTTTTTAATTTTTATTGAATTTTATACCATTGTCAAGTTCATTTATTCCTCTTTTCGATGATACCCTTATTGTAACAATAATGTTGTTCTTGCATGCACAAAACACCTGAGTGTTAGGACAAGTCAGAAGTCAAATGCTGCGAATTTAATGCCTAATTTAAGCAATAACAATGCATTCAGTAACTTTTCAATTTTTACTTTGCATTACATTCATGGATTATGTGCATCCAAACACGATGTTACCATTGCAAATAGGGTATCAATAAAAAAGAAAAATAAATTAAATTTTCAATGCTATAAAAATTGATAGTAATTAAAACCCACTTTAAAATGTATCAAAGTTCAAAATCGTGTAACAGGATTTTAAACCGAACATTATCTTTCACTTTGCCTTGCATTCAGGTAGTATTCAAGGGTTCTGTGGACCCAAGCATGACCTCACCATGACAAATTAGGTATCAATAAAAAGAGGAATAAATGAACTTGACAATAGTATAAAATTCACTAAAAATTTTAAAATATCCCAAAAGTTATCAGGGCCTAAATTTGACTTGCGAAACCTTAATATGATCAATAAAAATGCATTTTACAAAATTTGACTTTTTACCTTTCTCCATATTCTGATATCAGGTAAAACTAAAGCGTAGGGCTTACCTTAAAAGTTGTCATGGACCAAAGTCGATTTGGGGAACTTTTTGTGAGGGTTTATTTTGTTCTCTAATATTTTCGAGCAGTTTGTGCCAAAAAATAAAATAAAATAACTATAAAGAAATTAGTTGTAAACATTTTCAATGGCTGCATGGTCAAAATCATCTGTCTGGACACCCAACCAATCTGGACACACAACACGGGACACAACAACTGGTTATATAATTCATAACGAAAATAAATGCAAACTTGGCAGGGTAAATGGGAATGAGAACTTGATTTTATATTTGAATTGATTTCGATTTTTTATTTTGATAGACTCTGGTTTGGGATATTGCGGAGGGGCCTGGATATGCGGATTAGCACCAAATAAGTGATTTAAAAGGCTGTAAAAAAATACCCCGATTTAACAGTGCCAGGATTGTGGTATAAATAGGGTTGGGCAAATAATGACTTTTTTCTGAAAATTTATTTCAAACAAGTTGCTTCTATAGTCAAATTTGATGTAGAATCCAAAAATGACAATGAATTTTGTGTACGATGATGTCTGACGTGCTAAAGTGCAAAAAACCAAAATAGTGTTTTTGCCCATTCATCACACCTTTTATAGTATAACCGGTTTTATTTGTTTTCTTTATGGTTTTTGATGGTTTAAAGCTCAAATCTGACAATTTATGACATGACCAAATGTACTAGTATGGTTTTAGGTGTTAATTAGTGATTTTGATATGAGGGTATTTTTGCTCGATATTTGACTGAAACTACACCAAAAACTACACTAACAGTCAACTTAGTAGGATGAATCATGTTGGATTAATCATGTTGGGTTCCCAGACACCCAAAACGCCATATAAAAACGCAATAAAAGTGGTTTATACGTATAAAAGTGGTGAGTGATTGGGCATAATACGCTATTTTGGCGGCCATTTTTGGTTTTTTGCACTTAGCGACGTAAGACGTCATCATATGCAAAATAATTGTCATTTTCAGTTTCTACGTCGAATTTACTAATTAGAAACAACTTGTTTGAAAAAAAAGTTTGAGATTCGCCAACCCTAGTATAAAACAATACCAGAAATAATAAAACACTTAGTAAGCCTACATTCAACCTCTATTCCCCTTCTTATTTACTTGGGTATACAGAAAGTAAAACGATTAGCCTTTCATCAATTTTGTTAAGTTGTAATTCATGTTATAATAATTATGAAGCATTCATTTTTTCTAATATATCTTGGAAGAGTTATCGATGCTTAGCATTTGGCAGTTTGATACATTTTTATTTGGATCTTTGCATGGCATGACTATGCTCAGAAACGCAAAATATCATGTGCAAGTTGGATGAGGATTAAACAATGTTGAAAGAACACACAACACGACACATCTCTAAACACACACATAGCAACCCACTACGAGAAGATATTTAACCCACACCATCTTCTCACCCACACAGGACCACATCATCAACATGCACCCAAAGACAGGTAACCACACTTCTCCCCCCCCCCAAAAAAAAGAGGTTATAAAATATTTTCCTTTTTTCTGATATCAGCTTCAAGTTGTTTGTTTACTATGACCATCGCAGTATTTGAGGAGTAGCAAGTCCCTTACTGTTTGTGATTGTGTGTGTTTGTGTGTTGTGTGTGTGCTGATTTGTTTGAGAGTAGGATGTATTTGAATGTGGATGTGTTGTAGGTGTGTGTGTGTGTGTGTGTGTGTGTGTTGTGTTGTGGGTGGATGTGTGGTGTGTGTGTGTGTGTGTGTGGGTGTGGTGTTTGCATGTTGTGTGTGTGTGTGTTGGGTGTTTGTGGGTATGAGGTTAGAGGGTGTATGTGTGGGCTGTGTATCTTTAAGCGTGTTTAAGATTATGAATCTAATTTGTTCATGATCACCAGCCACTTGAAACAAGAGACATTTTGCAGTCTTCTGAAGATTATTCAGTCATGCGTTCAAATATCTAAATGAAAAGGGTACCAACAGATGCTGGGAGGATGACTTTCAAAATATTGTTAAACTCATAATAAAATATTCATTCTTTCACAAAACAACTTCAAAATGATGGGAATTTTATCTGACTCACTCTGTATAAGCTTATGTAGGTTCTAAGACAACTACCCCCTGGACAACTACCCCGCCAAAAATCTCCTCCTAACTCTACACCTAACCCTATTTCTAGGAGAGGGTATCTGTCCTGGAGGTAATTTTCCAGGGTTAGTTGTCCTGGTACAGCCTATGTACTGTTGTGTTAGTTGTCCCAACTGTTCACCAACTGATACACGATACAAATTGTGTGAGGTATAGTTTACGTTTATTGCGTCATGTTCTCGTCTGGTTACAAACTGGTTACAATCGCCATCTCGTTCTTGAATGCCAAAAATACCAACAATATTCATACGCTTAAACAAATGCATATCACAATATCCCCCTTTTTCATGAATATAATTATGAACAAACATTGAATTCGTTTGGTGTCATACAAAGTGAATGACGTGCTATGTTCCATCACTTTTTCAAACAAAGAGTCGTGAATTATCATCAAATTTGTGTACATGTACATCTTCAAACATTCCGTTTCATAACATACAAATAAATCACTATAATCGACAAGCCTTAACCAGAATATTTGGGTGAAAACACTTGCATGTAGATCAATTAAGTCACTCTTACACGTGCATTTAGATCAAATAAGTCACTCTTACCCCGAGCTTTATCCCGGTAGTTTTTCTTTAAGGTATTTACAGTAACAAACTACACATAATAATGTATGAATAACATAAAACAAGCTGCTATCCCATTAGCAATGAACTATTAAACATGGCAACACTCGGGGTTGGTCCTACAGCCTGGCATATTTTGCTACATGTATCCAAAGTTGTGGATTTATTTCAATAAAATTTCATATGATTTGATTTGATTTGTATGGATAGGATCAACATTTTTTTTAATATCTTACTAGTAGACGTACGACTCATCCTGATCACGTGCTGGGTCGTTTCAGAACTGTTCTTTGTCCTCAAAGTGCACACTTTTTCTGACCATATTAACATAAAAATACAAACAGACTATAATTTTCATATACCGGTAAGACCCATTGAGTCTTTTTAACTACGAATTTTCAGGAGTTTAAATCACCAGAAAAATTTGTGCTGCTGAGACCATGTGACATACCATTTTTAAATAAAAATTAAAAAAAAAAATTAATTATCATTTAAAACCCAAATATTGAGTTTTTTTACTACAAATTTACAGGAGTATTTATTGCTTTTGAAAATTCTCATTTACAATGACAATTACCAGGTACTCTGAATACACAAGATAATTGTAGAATCAATACACATTTGCTTTTAGTGAGAACATGCATAATAACATTATTTAAGAGCCGCTAACTGCATTACCATGGTAACAGCATATTCTTGCAATAAATTTGGAAATCTTGCTGAATGAACAACTTCCTTCTTTTCCAAGCAATTACCATAAAATTTGTTACATATAAGCCTAGAGGTAAACATGTGCCAGAC
>CALNVZ010003435.1:2367328-2398800 GCA_940671915.1 Paracentrotus lividus | reverse complement strand
AGATGAATACATAAAAACAAGTGCTATCCCATTAGCAATGAACTATAAACATGAACACTCGGGGTTGGTCCTACAGCCTGGCAATATTTGCTACATGTATCCAAAGTTGTGATTTATTTCAATAAAATTTCATATATGTTATTGATTGTATGGATAGGATCAACATTTTTAATATCTTACTAGTAAACGCTACGACTCATCCTGATCACGTGCTGGGTCGTTTCAGAACTGTTCTTTGTCCTCAAGTGCACACTTTTTCTGAGCCATTATTAACATAAATACAAACAGACTATAATTTTCATATACCGGTAAGACCATTGAGTCTTTTTAACTACGAATTTTCAGGAGTTTAAATCACCAGAAAAATTTTGCTGCTGAGCACCAATGTGACATACCATTTTTAAATAAAATTTAAAAAAAAAAATTAATTATCATTTAAACCCAAATATTGAGTTTTTTTTACTACAAATTTACAGGAGTATTTATTGCTTTTGAAAATTCTCATTTACAATGACAATTACCAGGTACTCTGAATACACAAGATAATTGTAGAATCAATACACATTTGCTTTAGTGAGAACATGCATAATAACATTATTTAAGAGCCGCTAACTGCCATTACCATGGTACAGCATATTCTTGCAATAATTTGGAAATCTTGCTGAATGAACAACTTCCTTCTTTCCAAGCAATTACCAAAAATTTGTTACATATAAGCCTAGAGGTAAACATTAAACATGTGCCAGACGTTCAATGAATAGATAAGGTCATGTGTCATGAACTCTCCGCCAAAAACAGGTGGTACTATACATTTTGTGCCTTTAATCTAAAGTATTTCTTGATTTTATCAGAACCATTGAGGCTACCATAATAACTTGGGTATTGTCTAAAAGCTGTATTAATGAGCAATTAGTCTGCAAATTCTTACAGCTACATGTTCTTCTTCTCGAATCCTTTCTCCTATTCTTCTGTTTGATTGGTAATTATACCTGAAATATTTACAGATCATTGTTTACATTGTACAGGTGCGGATCAAAGATATCCGAATTGAATGCATTTCTCGGGGCCAATTGTCTAGAGACAATAGAGGCTCTATTACGTTTACGCATGGGCCTGATACTTTTTTTGGTGTGACGTCAGGCTGCGTCTGCTACTGTTGTATATATTGTTTCTTAGGGGAATCCCACTCTGAATTAGAATTCAGAGCACAGCTACATGTAAAGGTAATATCAAATTTAAATTACAGCCTGGAAAGCCAGGGATGCATGGTACTGGAAGCAGTATGATGGGGGACCAAAAGCTTCTCACGTCTTGTAAGTCACAGAACTCACTATTTTTCACTACTATTTTTATACCCTCTGTTGCTAAATTTTCTGAGGATTATTTTGGTGCAAAAAACATGGCATAAAACTTACAGTAATTACGAATATCGCGGTGGGATCAAAACTCTCTTCTTAGTTGCCATTCGAGCAGAGCGGGTCTTGAGTCTACGCACTCACTTTGAAGTTTGATTTTAACACTTTTAATTATGTGTTTTCTTCCAAATTTTCATGATATATTATGAAATTATTACCTTAGTTCAATAATTTGTATCTTTTTAGCATCTTGCTTCTATTTTTAGCCGTAAAAGAAGGAATCTTGAATTTTAGAATGAAACATCATTTTGTTATCGCATCGCATGTACTATGTGTATGCATATTTTTTGCTCCATTCACTTTAGCACTTACTTTTCCGTGCATAGTTTTAAGACCCGAGTAGCTTTAGGACCCCTACCATACAGATTGTACAAAATGAAATGAAATTCCAATTTGGCCCCCCTGAGATCTCGGGGGTCCACTGAACGATCACAACGAAAATTGGCAAGCACGTCCCCTGTGGCGTAATCTCCGTAACTCCATAGTTTATTTTTTCCGTAAAATGTTTAGTTTTAATTATTTATGTTAATTATGCTAATTTATGCATGAAATCATACTTTTTGCTATAATTCACTAAATATACCTCCTAGAATGTTAATTTTTGTGTAAATGTTCATTGCATTCTTATCAATTGTACGTGAAAAAAATTCCGGTATCAAAATTAATTTTGTATGAAGTATTTTTTTTGTAATTTGTTATTTCTTACTTTTTTCTTTCTTTTTTTTTAACTTTTTCTTTTTATGTTGTTTTTTGGGGGGGATAAAATTGGTCATAAATAGCAGCAAAATCAAATGATTTTTATCAGTAAAAGCAAAATAAATCACTCATTTTATTAATTTTAGCTCATTGCTATCGATAAAAGAAAAATAAATCAGTCATTTATGAATTTTAGCTGACAACACAATTTGTATTGATTTTGTATTCTCATGAAGCGCTGCAACATTAGCTTCTCCATAAAAAATTGAGGGGGGGGGGGCTTAAATTAGCACCCCCCCCCCCCCCCGGGCATATTCTGGTTAATTAAATACTCGTTGCCTTGATAGCAATTTTTGAAGAAGGCTGGTGGGCTAGAGTGTGCCCACTAGGAATTCCATCATAGAGTTGACTTTTCATGTTGCCCTTCATATTGTACAGGATGTTGTTGTAGTGAAAGTCCATCCCTTCCATTCCTTTCTGCTCTCTCATGATTCCTGACAAGATCGTCATTTCGTCACCCAAACTGGAATCGGGGTTTCTTCTAACAAGTGGATAAGTTGAGGAACTGTCTGAGTGGAAGTATGCCTTGATTTCATTTTCTATAAAATTGAAAAGAGAAAAGAAAGAGAGAAATTGTCTGCATCCGTTTCTCATTGTGTATTATGTTGTTAAAATACAATAACCACTCTACACACTTTCTGGTCCCTGATGTAACCAAAGAAGCGGATGTAAAATACTTTGGAAGAAGCATGTTTGGGCATGACAAAAAGTGCTAGTGCTTCCTCCTGAATTGCCAAATAAGTTACTGAGAGGCCCATAACCAAGGTCCAAACATTCTGAGTGGAATCTTTTCCGATCCCAAAGGATTCCCCTAACAATGAGAAAAACGAAAAACCATAAAATCAATTTGACATTTTGGACACTATGTCCCAGTTGACGTGGAATTACCCAGTTGAAGACTCACATAATGGCCAAAAGACCAAGCAACCTTAATCAGCCTGGATGCTTTCCGAGGACATTGCTCCAAGACCACAAAAGACATGAACGAAGGCTCTGGAAACTCGCAAGAATTATTTTAGGTGGAATTGTAAATGAAAATTATGATCAGATAATTTTTAATATAAGAAAACAGACTAGGTACCCCTGGGTAAGAATAATTATGAACATAGGAATTTTCGTAAATCTGTCAACAGGAATGCCCTGAAATACCAAGTTTCTCAAAATGTTAATTTTTTCTTATTGTTCAGTTGTTAGCATACTTATCATTAAAGATTTTGATGAAAATATTCATTAAAGCACTCTAAAAACTAAAAAAAAAAAAAAAAAACAGGGTATGAACAATTAAGGACTACAAAACTTGCTGTTTACTATTGCATTATTTGTTTGATAAGATAAATATTCCTTTATGAGCACAGCACAAAAGTGCTTAAAATGTATAGTTTTCAGGTTGAAATTTTGGCTTGCACTTTGTTTTAATTATTAAATACAGAATCTTGCCCCCCCCCCTTAAGAACGGATCAACGCCCATGCAGTGTACGAGTGAGTCTTTGACATGTTTTTCTCTAATGCTCGACTCTACAGATCTATCTCATTTTGTCACAGAATGTAGTTGATAGGTGTAACAACACCCTTGCCAAGTTATTTGGCTCAACATTTTTTTTTGTTAAATCTTGCATTTCAATCAGGATGGAATTGTCTTTTTGTTTATTGATTCTTACCCTATTTTGGCATAATTCGAATCTTGTTCGCAACAATGCGCTATGTTCATCCAAGCATAAACACATGCCACATAAAAATGGTACAAAAGAAGTGGGAATGTTACTTTGTCAGAATTTGTATAATTTTGGGTTCATAAATTGTTTTCTTTTTAATGACAATTTTTTGACAGTGTTTAGTTTTAGTTTACTCACTTGTGTATAAAGTGGATAATTAAAGATTACTTACCTTTTCATTTTCTTCATCTCCACCATTTGAAGATCTCCTATTTTGACTCGCTCCTTCACCACTTGAAGATCGATATTTTGACTCGCTTGGCACATATTTTCTGAAAAAATTTGAGGAATTTTTTTTTTTTTTAGTTCCATAAAAAATAAGTAAATGAATTGAGTTCATGATTGAAAGTGCCATATAAAAGGCCTACCAATTAAGAACATTATCTAATTCCTTTTTTGTGTTTTTGTAATTTTGTCTCCATTACCAGGCTCCCTGTGGCTCAGAAGGCTGAAAAGAACTCAATGAGGAACAATGAACAGGCTTTCAACATCCATATCCTAGTGTAACTAATCTTGATAGAAGTTGTCAACCTAACAAAAGGAGGCTGTGGAATTGATGTCTTTAAAGGGAAAGTCCACTCCAGATATTTTACTGTTTCAATGAAAAAGATGAACTTGAACGGCAATTTAAAAAAGAAATGAGCAAAATTAAGAAAATTACACCCATATACATTTTATAGTAAATTACTCTCGGCTTTGCAAATGGTAACACTGATGACATCATAAGAGAGCAGCTCTCCATTCACTTTGTACTGGAAATTTCACACTTTCACAATTTTCTTGAAAGCTACACATTCTCTAACACCCATAGTCAATGTATGTTCACTTTGTGTAGGCTTTTTATCTTATAATACGTTGACTATGGTATGAGAAAATGTGTAATTTCCAAGATTTAGAAAATGAACAAAGTGAGTGGAGAGCTGCTTGCCTATGTCATCAGTGTTGCCAACTTGCAGAGTCAATGTTAATTCACCAGAAAATGAAACAAAGTATAGGTTTCTTATTCTTTGACTGATTTGGATTTCAAATTTAACTCCTTTTGGTGAAAAAGTGAAACTTAATAATTGCAACATAAGGTTTCCATTGTATATTCATTTGCAGTGAAAGTGCATGTAGAGTATTAAAACATAAATTCAAGCTTACCTTTCCTGAACCTCCTCCACCTGTGGATAATATGGCAGTTGACCCATCATCTGATTCTTTCCACTTTTTCCGTAGTACATCATAAGTCAAGTCTTCTAAACTTGAGGCGTGAGGTCAATTAATGCTGCTGTTGGTACGAGAATATGAATGGTCTCGTTCCACGGCTTCTTTGGAGGCACAGACATGGTCTTTCATGTTTTTAATGCAACTGAAGTGTTGCATTGTTTGCAGTGCATAACAATTATCTTTAGTTAGAAGAACAACGTTTCGGCTTTTGGAGGGGAAAATGAACCACTCTCTTTGGGGGTGGGTCATGTTGATTTGCGATGGGGGTGGATGACCTTGACGTGCAACGGTACGTTTTGATGACCTTGATCTGAGATGGGGATTGGCTCTTCTTCATCTGCGATAACCCAACCCCCGTCTACCATGGGAGGTCGCTCATCATGGATAAGGGATGGCTTATTGGGCCTGCCGTAGGGGGTTATTACCTCCAATCGACGATGTTAACAGTGTCATCATGGTGAGCAAGTGATGTCATAGTTGTAGTACAGGAATGGGTGTTACACTTGTTAATATGAACTAAACAATGACAATACTTGCAGCGTAACTCTATGGCATATTTGTAGATGTCATATTGGCGAACAGTGATGCCTCCGGGGATTCACCTAGAGTGCGTGGATGAACACGAGGATTGCATTCATCTGATTCCAATGAAGCTTAGAGAGGAGGTACAAGAGAATTAGGGGTTTAGTTATTGGACCTATACGTACCCTTAATTTTCTTTGACGCTCCCTACTTTGGCTGTCATATCTCCCAAGGTGCATGTGGGACATCGCACATCATTATGCTTGCTCCAAACGACCCTTTCTCACAGAAAGTAATCTTTGATACTCTAGGATTGACAGTCATCAAACTACACCTGCATGCAGCGCACATCCATTTTGGATGAATTTCTGGTATCATTACTTATATAAATGTTGTTTTCCATTAACTTGCTCGCAGATGACCTCACAGGTAACGTTTACGGCTGCCTTTAGTTATTCTGTCTCCACATAACCGACAGAAGGTATCGAGATATCTTAAGTGCTTATCCATTTTTCTAATATAATGAGACTCAATGTAGGCCTGTGTCAATGTCCGCCCTGTGAATGGTCACCGTTGATTAACTCTTGTGCGAGTCAGACATCAGCCATCAATGCCTGTAAGTGCTAAGCCGTGAAGCTACAGTTTTGGTCCATCCGTTCATCAACATCAGGCATTATCCAAGTATTGATGAGACATTCCTCATTACTTACAGCACAGGCTCATTGCTCTGCAAAGAAAACATAATATAAATATCAGAAAAATCAACATTGTTCTTATATATGAGTTCTTAGTTGACATTTGAAGTTACCAAGTATGTAGTAGTAGACCAAGGCTGCTCCATCTTACAGCCTTGGTCTATAGTACAGTGCGTATCATTAAAAACGGGACAGTTTTGAAAAGTATGTCAAAATTTAGTTTCAAGTTTATAATGTCTACATTTTGATGATAATAATAGTGCTCTGAAGTCTTATCTTTCAAATGCCATGAAAGAAAGTCAGTCTTGTTAATGCTTGAGCAGACATGGAATGTTTTTGTTGGGGGTTCAAAAAAAGGCTTGCACACAAATGGCAGAAAATGAGAAATATGATCATCAGACTTCTTGTTACAGATTTCCTTTTAACCCTTTCATTGCCATTTGTCATTATTTTCAAATTATGATTTCAAAATTCAATTTAAAAGCTATTTATTTACTTGATTTTGTTCTTCATTTTAATGTTATCTTTTCGCATTGAATATTCTTTCATACTTTTAAAAAAAAATTGGGAACCCAAGTAAGGGGATTTGCATTATCAATGGGGAGACTGATCTGATTGATTGACTGCTTTTTTTTTTATTGTATGTTTCATTGATTGTTTGATTGAATGAATGATTGATAGATTGACTGTTTGAATGATTGAAAATTTATGTGATTGATTAATTCATTGTTTATTTAAATTATTGATTTATTGATCTATTACTTTTTTTTCTTCCTATTTAATGATTATTAGATCATTGAAAGAATCACAGGAAATTGACTCAATAGACGTATCATTGACCCGTGCAAAGCAACAATCAATCCGAATAGGAGGGCCTGATTCTGAATCTAATGTCATGACATAATTTCAATACCATTTTAATTTTGATGCAAGCTTTTTTTCAACCACTGAAAAAAAAAACATGTTCCGTGTGGCGTGTTCGCTCAAGTATGAACGAAACTTCTTTTTTTTCAATGGCATTTCAAAAATGCAATGCAAATGTCCTTAGAGTCTACTTCGGTTGACTAAAACCTGTTTTTTTAAGTAGGAATCTACGAAGGAATATTCAATGCTTAGAGATAATGTATTCAAATGAAGAAGAAAACAAAAAATTTAAAATTTGGAATAAATTTTGAAAGCACAATTTGAAAATAAAGGCAAAAATGGCAATGGAAATGTTCAAAGGAAATCTGCTGATAGACAAGAAGTCTGATGATCATATTTCTCATTTTCTACCGTTTGTGAGCCACTCATAATACGATGTCAATTCTTTCTTATTGACCTCATGGACCAAACTGCTTTATTTTGGGAAAAATTTTGCAACCTGGGCAATGTTGTTTTATCTAAGGTTTTTCTCCTTTTTGCAATACCTTGCAGCTCCAAAATTAAGTAGATCTTTTCTAGTAGCATATTTCCAGGATATTACAAGACACAATGGATAGGTTTTGGATAAATTTCAAATCAAAATCATATTCATAAAGATAAAAAAAAAAATAAAAACATCACTGATTTTTTTCCCTTCCCCGCCCAAAATCGTGTAGGAAAATTGTCAGATATTGGACTTTAAAAAGGTTTAAAAAACAATTTTTCATCCAAGAGAGAAAGAAAACTAAAAATATCAGGGATAAAAGGAACATCCAAACACTTAGACCTACTTATTGAAGAAAGGCAAGTGAAAATGTTCTGAAAGTTTTCTTACTGAATCTTGTCGGCATAATCTGGTTATAAGTCACCAGTCCATTCACTCCCGTTCATTTCGTCAGTGGCGGAGACATCGTTCCACGCCATTGACTTTGTACACAGTGAGCGAGGAGAGAGGAGACAAATTGGCGGACATAGCCATCTTGTCATATGGTTCAGATGCTTATGCGTTTGTGAGCAAGCCTTTTTTTTTTTCTTTCTTTCTTTTTTAACCCCCACAAAAAAGGTCCCCGTTCGCTCAAGCATGAACGCAACTTATTTTCTTTAAAGGCATTTGAAAGATAAGACTTCAGAGCAATCCTTATTTTACAATTCAAATATAGACATCAATAAAACTTGAAACTAAAGTTTGACAGACTTTACAAAACTGTCCCGTTTTTATTGATACGGCCCTGTAGTGTACGTTTTAGATCTAAACGTTTAGAACAGCTGCACACTCACAAAAAGCACACTGTCACACGGTGAATGACTGGCCGGTTAATATGGTCGGCAAGGCCAGGGCCAGGGAGCTGGAGAAGGGGTGACTTCACAGGGCCGAGTACGGTGTTATATGTCGAGGGGTGAGGAGGGTCCAACAACAAAAAAGGAAAATATCGCGTACATTAGTTTTTTTTAAGCCTGGCCAACTTATTGTCCACACACTATATATCAATATATTACGGGTATTGAAATTAAAGGTAGATCTTGCTAACTTTTTCACCGGTATGTTACGTTGACCGTCAACTACAACAACCAATATGGCCACTTTCGAGAGGCAGCGGCATTTTGGATTACAGTTCAAGCCACCACAAGCGAGGTTCGCATAATTTTCATTTCTCGAGGGTAAAATTCCTGGCTAGCCTTCAGTAATGAATTTACAATTACAAATCAGACTGCTGACTCCCAGGCATTTCATCCATGAGCATAAACCCAAACAACCGCGAGTACGCTTCAAAATATGTTTTTTTCCTCCCCCCTCCTTTTTTCCCAGTGAGTGCAACCTCGATAATATGGAAAAAACAAATAAATAGGCCTATTTATGAGAAATATGAAATCCTTAAGCTTATTTATTTCTTATATAATTATGATATATTATGATCAGAAATTAGTTAATTCTGACGGAAATTAACAAGAATAATTTGAGTTCTCCCTAAAAAAACGAAATAACAATGAATAATTTGAGTAGTTCTAAAACGATTTTTTTTTTTTTTTTTTTTTTTTTTTTTTTTTTTTTTTTTTTTTTTTTTTTTTGGCTCTCCCTTCTCCTCCCTTTTTTTTCTCATCCCAACTTTATGTAAGATGAATAGGAACTCTTAACCCTCATTGTGCTATTCTTAGAAAAGGTGAGTGAAAATCATGTAGCCATATGGCTACAAAGCACAAAAGTGGGTTTAAAAAAGGGGGGGAGTGTAAACATAGGTGGGTAAAGGGTTAATATAGCGTTCCTTTTCCACCCATTTTACCATCTTTTCGTTCTTTGCATTGTTTCCTCTCTCTATCTTTCTCTCTCTCTCTCTCTCTGGTCCCTCTCTCACTTTACAATGATCCCATATTGGGCCAGTTTATGGCATCTATTGTTTTACTCCCCGTCCATGAAACCCTCAAAAACCTCTATTGAAGTTTCCATTCGGATCAATGAATAAATAAACTATATGAGTTCAGCGGACAGGTATATGATCTCTCTCTGTACAGATAGCTTTACACAACGCCAAACGTTGATGTTTATTCAAAGAGGGAGAAACCTTACACTGGAATATATAATAAGTTTTTATGTTTCACTCTGGAACTTAATTCAATTGGTGGATAATTTGTGACGATTATTAAAGGAAAGTTGCAGAATGACTTGTGAATCATTCTACTTACCAGTCCAAAGTTTACTTTAAAAATCAGATGTTTTTCTTGATATATGTTTATACAACAAGTGTATAGTTCTCGAAGGGGCGTTGAGAAGAAAAGTTTTTAGACGTGTTTTCTCTGGCGAGTGCACGCAATATAAATAGTTCTCTGTTTAAGGGTATAGCATACATGACTTTGATAACCTGATTTTATTCGCTATATTTTCCGTTGATGTTGCTAAGTATTTCACTGTTTTAAATAATATTTTGATTAACCAAAATTTAGTTTTTTATTTGATGTTTAGTCAAGACAGAAGTTTGTAACAATCAAGAGAGATATATTATCCGGTAGTAATGTGTGTTTGTTTGGTTGATCTTGGATAGTGGTTTTCAAGGGGGAAAGTGCAATATCAGATTTATAAAAAAGAAGTATAATATTTCTGGCTACCTTCAGCGCAATGTATATTGAGATGCATGAAATTACAAAATGATTTGATAAGTTTTAAAACATTTTGTTGTATTGAATGAATTTATCAGTCTCGAGCGTCTAAAACTGCAAAACTAATGGTCTCATAAAATTCATTATTTTATTAAGATGGACTTGAAATTTGCTAATGGTATTTTAATAGTCTTATCAATAACATGTCTAGAAAATTTACTTCTTATTCGTTTGGTCCAAAATCTAATTGACAATGATAATATTACATTTTGAATTATACAGAGTCTGTAAGACGAACGATAATCAACAATGGGCGATTGAAGCTACAAACTGCTTATGGCAGGTAGGACCTTTTTTTTATAATTATAGTTGAAACACTAAAAAAAAAACTTATCTTATTTTATCATGTACATCCCGTATGTTGGTATTACTTAATTTATAAAGACATGCTGATGCAAGAGCAACGAAAAAAAAGGTTGAATAAGAGGAGTGGAAGGGGGAAAGAAGAAGGAAGAAGGAGAAGAAGAAGAAGAAGGGAGGAGAGGAGAGGAGAAAAGAGGAGGAGGAGGAGGAGGAGAGAGAAGAAGAAGAAGAAGAAGAAGAAGAGAAGAAGAAGAAGAAGAAGAAGAGAAGAAGAAGAAGAAGAAGAGGAGAGGAGGAGAAAAAGAAGGGAGGAGGAGAAAAAAGAAAAAGGAGGGAGGAGGAGGGAGGAGAAGAAGAAGAAGAAAGAAGAAGAAGAAAGAAGAAGAAGAAGAAGAAGACAGAGGAGGAGGAGAAAAGAAGAGGAGAGGAGGAGAAAAAGAAGGAGGAGGAATAAGGAGGAAGAAGAAAAGAGGAAGAAGAAGAAGGAGAATAAGGAGAAGAGAGAGAGGTGAGAAGGAGGAGAAGAAGAAGAGGAAGAAGAAGAACGAAGAGAAGAAGAGAAGAAGAAGAAGAAGAAGAAAGAAGAGAAGGGGAAAAAGAAGAAGAAGAAGAGAAAGAAGAAGGAAGAAGAAGAAGAAGAAATGAATGTGTCAGATGAAAAAAGAGAGCACGAAGATTTATAACTTTGCGGCATATCATATAACAGTAACATGCGGACTGAATCAGCCAAGGCTGAAGGATAACAATTTTAGTTTCAAAAACAAATTATGGATTTTTGACTAATGGATGAGTTTTTTATGATCAACATTTAGTCCAAATCTTCTTAAAAACTCAATAACCCATATTCTGCTATAAAGACTAAGTTTGTATGCGTCGGCAATCTTGTACAACTCTATTGTGTGCACCGCATCAGACAAAAGAATCGCAGTTCATCGCACAATAGATTTTACGAAACTTGCGACGCATACAACTCAGTCTTCGTAGCAGAATATGGGCTTTGAGAGCGAGTTTTAATTCTGAATCGCAATAGGTGAGAATTTCTCCATGTTAAAAAGATTTTGAGGTCATCTGAGAAATTGCTGATGGGCACGAAAAGTACTAGAGGGGTTTGGGTTATATTGGACTGACATGTCATTAAACAAAAACCTAATTGTATTGTTTGTGTATAATATAGTAAATTGCTAGGAGATCGAAATACAAACTCTGACCACCGGGATAAACCAAAATAGGGAAAAATAGTTTCCAACACACCATTATAAACAATTAAAAAATGTCTGCATTGTATGCCAATAAACATACAAAAAAATATAGGAAGCGCCAGTGGAGACGCATAACTATTAAGAATCAAATTATCTTTTTTAATATTTAGTTGCGATCTAATAAATAATAAATAATACATGTATGATATTATATTATTATACATAAACAAACTTTATGGATATATACAAAGAAATTATCGACTCATAACTCTGTTGCAGTTAAGCTGAATATTTTGTTAGGGATTGTGGACACAAACATAATACAACTAACCCTTGTCAAGTATTGTATGATCATTCAATAACAACTTTCGGATGGTTGAGAAGTATTATGTACACATTAGTTTTGTCAATCAAAATATCGTAATAAAGTTGTATTTTATGGAAGCCTGCCATGTGGGAAATGCCTAAGTGATATTAATGTGGGATATTATTTAGTGTCATATACTTTGCATAAAATTCCCGCGTCGACAATTTGGTCCCAATTGTTGGCGCTAAATTAAGGAAAATAAGGGAGAACCATGATTACGACAAGTTTCTTTCGTCTTCAACATTAATAATTAATATTGATTCATATTAAATATGACTTATGTTCTTCATTTTCACCTATATAAGAACTGACACCCCACGTTGGAGGCCGCAGAAGACTCTTTGATTTCACAAGCGATGTGGATCTCGATGGGGCGTACTCGGATTCTTTGTTCTTCTGTGGGTCGTTACGTCAGACTCATCGTCGCACAGACAGGCAGGTTACATCTTCACAAAGACTGAAGACAAGGAACCGCTCAACCCGCCCCATCACGACGACGACATTGAGGCTAATATAAAAAGGACCACTGAGCGGGAGACGCGATTCATCAGGCAACGAAGAAACGGCGAACGCCATGGTTGCTGAAGAGGCGCCACCGTCATACGACCAAGTCGCGAATGGTGCAGCGTGTAAACAGAGGCAGCAACGAACACGGATGATTGTGATATTGATGAAGAGCTGGTTGATGGCGGAAATGACGTCAGCGTGGAGGTTTATGAACAGGAGGTCGATATTACGAATGAAAATAATGAATCGACATATTTGTAAGGTGGCTGACTTTCATCAAATTTCAACTTTGAAAAAAAAACGAGAATAATTTCTTTCTCATTTAGGCCTTCTATCGTTAAATCTGACAATCCTCAAATTGTAAATCTTTTATCATTTCGATGGTTAGCACTATTTTATCGAATGTTATTATCAAAATAAAATTGATCTGAGTCTATGGTAACGGTATTATTGTATTTTTGTTTTGTTCTTTATAAAGGCGGGTGATTTTAATTGTTTCATACAATTTTTTTGTATAAACAGTACTTTTTTCATAGCCAATGTATTTTAGAATGATTATACTTATGAGATATGAAGAGACGTTACGTTTGGAGTTTTCAATTTGAAATGAACAGGGTAACCAGATTTTTATTACAAAAAACAAATAAACAAATAAAAAACAGAAGAAGTGTCTCATCCTTCAAAATGAGAATAGCAAAGTAGTATTTTCTTGCTCACCATTTACAATATTGATTTATATTTTCTTTATCAAAATATTGTTTGTAGAAGATTGTTTCTTTACCTATATGAAATGCATTTCATGGTAGTTTCTTTTTACATTATTTAAAATAGTATAATACAATGATAATGTACGGAAATTAAGTATTTTTCACAATGTAGTAGTTTAACATTAGAGGAATATTCAAATTGTCTTCCAAATATGATGATGTAAAAGCTATGCAAAATACAATCAATTTAGAAATTTAATGGCACATAGAAGATAAGACATAAAAGATATAATACATTAATAGGAATTGTTAATGTTGAATGTATTTATTTTAAACTATTTTAAGAATGTTATGTCTTTCAAGATTATGTATTTTTATATTTCATTTGCCAATTACTCCAACTTATATTATGTTTTAAAGAGTAGATTGTATTATTTTGTTCTCAATTATCTTCTTCCATAGACTTGTTTTAAATATTGGATGAAATAGGGGAGAGCGGGGTTATATGGAACATTTTTCACAAAAATGGCCGTAAATCAAAAGCGGATTTATTTCAAGAAACAATAAACAATCAGCTTGAGTGTATTTTTTGTATGCTACAAATGTACCCCATAAAAGGGGAAGTTCACCCTGGAATTTTATTGGTCTTAAAAAATGAAGAAAAATAATAGAAAATTATTAGTGAAAGTTTGAAGAAAATCGACCCCAAAATAGCGAAGTTATGAATATTTAAAGTTTTGATTATGTGACGTCACGTGCGAGCAGCTCTCCCATTGGTTATGTATGTAAATTCCATAAATTTGTCTTTTTGTCATGGTTCTTGATAAAGGAATGGGTCAATTTGATATAGTCATGTATATGAACATATGTTTGATGGTATATCGACCGCACAGGTGACATAATTATTTTCTTCAGAAAAAAAAAAGACATTTTATGGCATTTACACTACATAACACATAGGAGATCTGCTCGCATGTGACGTCACAGAATCAAAACTTTGAATATTCATAACTTCATCATATTTTGGTCGATTTTCCCCCAACCTTCACTCATATTTTTCTTTTATTTTTCTGCATTTTTTAAGACCAATAAAATTCCAGGTGTAATCCATCTTCAACAAGCATGCTTAAAATACTGCATATGGTGCAAATAGAAAATAAATGCAGGTTTACTTGTGTGCTGTCTGTAATGTGGTGGATGGCGGTTGCTAGCAACTACAACCTGAGGGTAGATTTGCAAAAATATATTTATAGCTGTTAAAGAAAATTACAATGTTTCAACTAACCCCGTGTTCCAACTAACCCCACTCTCCCCTACTTAAAATACTGCATATGGTGCAAATAGAAAATAAATGCAGGTTGTATAATATATCTGTCAAATTTGAATTTTATCCATTGTTGATATGTATTTTGGCGTCTGTTTTTTACCTCTCCATGTTCTGATATTCCATTATGTCTATACTGTATATTACTTTCATTTCCATTCCTTCCTTTTTGTAATCTATTTTTCCTTTCGACAAGTAAACGAATTATATATCCATCTTTTTCTTTCTCTCGCTATTATTCATCCAGACCCTGGTCTTTATTTCCCATCTACTCTTTTTATTTCTTTTCCTCCCTCTCTCTTTCTCCGTTTTTCCTTTTTATAATTAAACGAATTATTATATTTCCATCTTGCTCTTTCATTCACTCTTACTCATTTACACCCTTTTCTATAAGATCTCTCGTCCTCTCTTCATCTTTCTCCTCGTTCCTCTACCCCTCTCTTTCCTTTTAAAATCTATTTTCGCTTGCGACAAGCAAACAAATGATTAGATTTCCATATTTTTCTTTCTCTCACACTTACTCATGTAGACCGTATTCTATATTTCCCGCCCTCTCTGTATCTGTCTCCTTTTTTTCTCTCTCTCTCTCTCCACCCCCACATTCTCTCTCTCTTTGGAGAAGGGGCACTTTCTAGGACATTGAAGCATAAAAAGACTCTCAAAACAGCAGAGATGATTATTTTTTCTACATTTTATTCATGAGAAAAATTTCAACAAGAAACTTTTTTATCAACTTTGCTGCCATCATACAGTGGTGTTTGAACTGTAATCACAGTATGTAACAATAGAATACAGTGGGTTTTTACAAGTCAACTTCTTATACACATCAAATATATCCACTGATTTTTGTGTTTTCTTTTCTTAATTAATAGTTGATAAACCACTACATCTGCACACAAAGGCACAAATGGGTGCAAAGAACTAGTACATATATTGAAATAACATTGAACAGTATCAATCACTTTGTTTTCTTCAGTTTGAAGGGTATAATTTCAAGAGATAGGTCTTTGCGAGTTCATATATCAGAGAAACTGTTTTTTTTTTCATGAATATAGAAGAATAATGCCGCAGACAAAATTTTTTGCACATTTGACAACTGTATGATTAGTACAATGTAAGTGTAATTCAGATTAGATAAATGTTAGATTTTAATCAATGTGTTGAAGCTCCTGTTAATCTATTTTCGAAAGAAATGTTCCAACCAGACAATAAAACTGAAGAGAATAGGAGATTTAAGAAATTCTCATAATCAATAGTGACAATAAAAAGCCACATGTTTTTTTTAAATACATGTATCCCTACAATTTTCCATCGTTTCAAAAATATGTCAAAAACCAAAGCATATCAAACAATACTGACAGAATACTAGTGAAACACAATGGACAACCATTCACTCTTAACTTCAAATTTAACATCAATTTAACATACCAAATGGTGCTTACATCAGACACAATTTAGAAACATGGATAAGTAATGAATAACAATAAAAAATTTGGATCGGTCTTGTGACAAACAGAAAACTCAACAATGCCAATGATACAGTTAAATTTGCAACATCCCTGATTGAAAATCTTAAATCTCAAAACAACCAATTTTCTTCCCAAATCCAAATGGAACAACAAAACAGAAGTGCAAATTAAGGTACCATTCAATTATCAAACTATTATATTGACATAAAATTCATTGATATTTTCAGTAAGTCAATGAGCTTGCCTGATAATTGGTTTTAAGCAGGTGTTTTGCATCATTAAAGAAAACGTATTTTGTCTTGAGTAATCCTGGAGAGGAGATCTCATCTCAATTGATCAATAATCTGAACTATTTAAGCAGAGATGGATTTACTAGGGAATTTTAACTTACAAACTCTGTCAAAAAAATATAATCATAATACGTTCAATGTAATTCATGGGTATGGGAGCATTGTTCACATGATATTTGAGAGAGCCTCTAAAACAGTTCTCTGTATAAAGTCCTTGAGACTAATCTCTTACACAATGCAGCTAAATGACCATTTTAATTGCAGATATGGAATTTATGAATTGATATACCACAAGAACATTGGAGTATATAATGTTTTACATCGCGTTGGGTTAGGATTATACACATAATTCATGTTACACTTCATGGGGTTAACTTCTATGACAGTGTTTTAAATTTGTTGCTATGTATGTATCAAAGAAGTGTTATACATATTACATCTTACTGGATGGGGGCTAACTTACTAGATAGTGTTTTATGTGAACTTTGAACTCTGATTGCTATGCACGTACTACAACAGTCAGCGCCATACACAAGTGGGCAAATATATTTGACTTGTTAAGTGACAACCTCACTACTCATCAACTGAATACGGTACAAGACAGACAGTACAATATAGAAACACAAGACATTAGCATAGATGACTCTACCGCATCCTCCATCCCACCTGTAACCACGGAGAGGGAGGACTCTTTCGATTGAGACTACAGGCCAACAAGGTATACCCGGACCACATCAATCACACCGGAGGTCGAGGTTAGTGATGAAAAATAAAGATATTTACAGCTTCACTTCCTTTATGTACAAGAGATCATATTTACAACGCTGGTTTCGTACTGACAGGTTGATCATTAATGGTATGACCAACGAACATCTTCAATACAGACTTAAACCATGTAAGTGCCTGATAATGACGATACAAAATGTGACGCATTTGAGCACCAGCCCACCCTATTAACCTGCCTCACCTCTTCTAAAAATCTATTTACATGGTGCCATCACGACAGCAAAAATATTCTTTCAATGCAATGTGCCCAGGAACATGATGAATTAATTTAGTTGAAAATGCGTCCTCACTCAAAGTCTACAGTACAAAGAAGGTACAAAGCAAGACTTGTCATATGAATTAGTGAATAAAGTGAGACTAGATAATTACTGCTTATCTGACAGATCCTAAAAAGAAATTCTGTCTTCATGCATGCACTATTAAATTGAATGGCAAAAAGCTAATCTATATCAAACAATTGAGGGACTATTACACATTTCCACATGTTCCACTAAGGGACCACAAGGTTGAAATCAATATACTAAATGACATAATTAATTAGACTCGTGCAATTTAGGGTCTCCAATGAATTGCCATTCATGTTTTTGGATGAATAAAGATGATTATTTCATAGAAGTCCATGTAGGTTGGTCCTTAAATCTCAAATCAATAACATGTTTTCATTTGCCCCTGTCAAATTATATTTCTTGAGGAATTAGATGACTTCAATTTCATAGTAACAGTTGATTTTTTTTAATATAATGCACTATAAACAAAAGAATATATTTGAAACAACTTCAAGTAATACGCATAAGAGTTGTCTCACTACAATCGCATGATATTCTTTTATCTCTACAGTCAGCTGCTTTATGTTTATAACAAAATTCATAGAGAGAAAAAAAAAAAAATAATACGCAACTTGGACGAGCAGGATTGTTTTAAGATATGTAGAAGGGATTTTGGAGTAGTTTTCTAAGAAGTTACTAACGGTTACTTAGGACAATACAGCCGATAGCTGAAATGTGATCTGGTAAAAAAATGTACTTGTCTTCAGATGAAAAGAAATGTTGGCTACCTCTTCCATTTAATCTGTTTAATTAAGGTAGACCAATCTAGTTCACTGGTTTCACAAGAGAAATTGTACACACATCATCATGCATCTTCACCATCTTTACAATACATGTCTACTGTGAACCATCCTTGAGGTACAAGTGAACATGTGGTGTAAAAATGCCAATCACCCTGCCCCAACAAGAAGGTTGAGTGAAGTGTTAATGCCCTGAAGACCCACTTAAACCATCTCCCCTGTCCCAGGCCCTGCTGTAGATCCCTGGATGACTAGGTGAAGCGAGAGCTACGTCATGCAGGCAACAAGTCAAAGTCTCTGTTGACTTCTATGAAGGGTACCTGGGTTGAATGGTACTGACGAGGGTAGATCCCTGAATAACTACGTGAAGCAAGAGCTACATCATGCAGGCAACAGGTCAATTTCCCTGTTGACTTCTATGATTGGAACATGGGTTGAATGGACACAAGGAGGGCTGACCATTCAGTAACTAAGTGAAGCAAGAGAGACGTCATGCAGGCAACAAGTCAAAGTCCCTGTTGACTTCTACAATGGGTACATGACTCGAATGAACCTGAGGAGGGCTCTTAGAGTCCCATTGCTTGAGTTCTTGAAGTTTGAGCTCCCATTCCAGCTTCTGAATGGCATATAGTGAAGCTGCCTCATGCTGGTGACGTTGTAGAAGCTCCTCCTGTAAAACAAATGACGGAAAATAATAAATAATAACATTATTACCCAAATATTGTTTAATATCATACAGGAAGAAACATACAAAGAACCCTGCAAACAAATGAATTGCTTGGATTGAATCTTTCTTTCAAGAAATAAGAAAATCCAATCTTTCTGTAAAGCACTCATGAACCCTAGTGTATAAGTAACTTAAAGACCTGTCATGTAAAGAACTATTTGTCATAATTTGGTAACACAACCCTCTGTTACATTCAGATGGATCTCACCATTATCTGATTTCCTTTGTCAACCTCCCATTTATTCCCTTACAACAATACCAACAGAGACTTCAGAATAAAATAAATTTTTGAGACAGATCAAAATAATTTACCTTAAGCTTCTCATATTTTTCATCCACATCTTGTAGCCATGATATGAACTGCCGTCCATTGAACCTCTGTCTGATGCTACTCTTGTCTTCCAGAGGCTAAACAAATGAAGGAGAAACACCACAATATAAATGGGTTGGATTTGTACAAAGTTGAAGGAAACATGCTTCAGCTTGGTCCATGTTTGCTAGTATTAATTCTTTTTAGACAGTTGTGAATACACCAGGGGTTGACATAAAACTACTCAACTGCTGCTTGATAATATTTAACAAAGCAGGTCTGCCATTTTCACAAAGGTACAAAGATATCCTGCGACAAAATAGATCAAAAGGGGTTTCCATCAATCTCTGAAAATCATTAACATTTACAAGGCTAAATCATGCTTTAAATGTCTTGGATACAATAAATTATATAAGTACTGTATAAGCCAAAATATTCGAATACAGATATTTTTGCGATTTTTGTACTAGTTTAAGAAATTCGCGAGTGGATAACTTCTGATTTTAGTAATGTTTTCATTTAATACTATAAATAGCCTTATGTTGAAGTATAAATTTTCGTAAAGATGGATTCGCGAAATTCACGAAAATAAATCCACCACGCAAATAACCAATTATAAAGTAATCAATCAACCCTACGCTACCACATACTAGTATACTATGTGACAGAGCAGTCTAGGTAAATGTTACACACTCTGTTGACAATTATTTCTTCCTGAAAAGATGATAATATCTCACCAATGGATCTGGCATGTTGTATATCTCCAAGTCTTTGAGAACTGTACAAACACTGAAAGGGATAGTCTGGTTGACAAGCGCCCTGGCAGCACGTCCATGGACCCTGACGATGTCCTGTTCTGCAGCCAACATCAGCTTCTCCTATAACAGGAAAGGGTGTAGGAATAAGTTAACAGTCGGAAAATGATGGCTATAGGCTCATCAATAATAGGGGTTTGGTAGAGTTCACAGGGACCATAAAAATTCCAGCTGGACACAGAACCCGGAAATGCATTCAACGATCCAAAGCAAAACAATTTAGTGAGGAGCCCCAGTGCTTATTTGCTAGCTACAGAAATGAGAGTAATCAACCTGGACATTTACACACAATCTCTGGTTTAACAAATGGTGGATTACATCTTACTACACTTGGGCATGGACATTCCAGCTTTTTGGACTAAACTATTTATATAACAAAATGTTATCATTTCCAAATATATTTCTTTGCTCATTTGAAATGTTATTAAATCTTTTCTTTTTAGTGCTACGGATTATTTACCATTCCTGTGCTCCTTCACGGGCAATAAAAGGAATTAAAAAAAAAAAAAATGAATGGAGGACGTCTTACCCTTTCTATGTAATGTCTGAGACGGAGCTCATGTCTTATCTTCTCCTGTTCAGAGAATTGACCCAGAAGTCCATTGGTCAGGCTCACTGGTGCTGACATCTGAAAGGGCAAAAAAAAAAAAAATACATTATTACATCAAGTTCATCATTTAATTCAAAGTACACTTAGGGCATTGTCCTTATACTATACATCCTTGCATTTGACATATCAAAATCTTGAGGCTCCAACACATTCAAATCTTATAAACAAATATAAATTTGGTAACTTTTAAAGCACTTCAGGATCAAAAGGTGATTACTCCAAAATTTGCTTAAAATTTGAATATTTCATTAATTGCTTGTTTCCATTAGACTTCTACAAATATCTCAACGTGATGATAATATTAACTAAATTGTCGGTTTATGTGATAAGTGTATATAATGAAGTAACTCACCCTAGGTATGACCTGTCCAATTTTGTTATCAGGGTCAGACTGCAAGAGGTAGTTCTTCCTGTACATGAGGTACTCCTTATATCCATTGGGTGGTTTGGGCTGTACAGATGCCATCAGAGTCTTCTGTCTCTCAGCCACCTGCTGTCTGATGTTCAGGAAGGCCTCGATAGAGTTGGTCTTCTCCTGATGTACAGTCGGACCATGGTTGGCCTCCTCCATCTGTTGATTCTGACGATGACGTGCAATTTTGCGCTTCCTTGGATGCGATTCCATGTTTGCTTCTGCATTGTTAGCCATATTGGAGTTTGTGTTTGAGGCAGCAGCTGCTGCGGCTGCTTCTACTTGGTTGCGCCGGCTTCGCGTCATCGGCTGTGAAAATGTTGGTTTGTCTTTTTCATCCTTCTTTTCCTCATTGCCATTACTGTCCCCATTTGTGGTTAACGCTGAATTGGATCTCAGAGTTCTTGTAACTTTAGAAGTTGGCTTTTCTTCATTTGTTGAGCTATCACTGCTCTTTTCATTCTTGTCATTTTTGTCCACTGGTTTTTCATTCCCCTTGGGGGAGCCCGATCTCCCTGTGCCATTGACAGATGATGTTACGTCAGGGCTACCTCTGGCAGGAGAGCGCCTGCGCTCTGCCTCCTTGTTTACTGGACTCTTACGAGCATTGCCATTCTCCCCAATTGACCCACTAGTTCTTTCATTCACATTGCCTAATGATTTGGTATCATTCTTGTGATTTCCATTGTTTGAACCTGAGGCACTTGTGGACGACACAGATGAAGTACTAGATGATGTGTTATCTTTGGATTTATGTGATGCATCACTGCTAATCCTTAGTAATAATGACTTGATTTCTCCCGCATTATCCCCAGATGATGGGGGTGAGACTATATAGTATTCCCTAGCTACAGCTGGGAATGGTGATCTCCTGTCAGGCGATTTCCTAGACGATTGTTCTTGTGTTTCTTCACCAACTTGTGGTGATGACACCTTCTCATGAGTCTTAGAGTCCTCTTTAACTTGCTCTACAGCACACTGTGTGGATGTTGTAGCTTCTTCGGATGTATCCATCTTTTCTTCTTTCCTTGAACTGTGGCTGTGATGTCTGTGATGCTTTTTATGGGACCTCTGCGACCGATCACGATGTTTTTTCGTCTTGTCTTTCCCATGGTGCTTGTTGTTGGTTTCGTGGGACGAGTCTGATTCGCTTCTCTCCCTTGAATCAGGAATGCTTTGTGAGGGAGATTCCCTCCTTGTTTCTGTCCTTTGATCACTATCAGGATCTGATCGCTCGCTCTCGTGCCCTGAGGACTGTTTACCTGGACTATGAATCCCTGAAGTTTGCACACAATTTGACGACACAGACTCCTGTTGCACGGACAATGAATCACACACTGCAGGAGGCTCTGAATGTTTTGAAGATGCTGTATGTGTACTTTGTACAGGCGACGATCTTGTAGGGGAAAATCTACTCCTGTTTGACAAAGGATCTGGTCTGGAAAGGGTTGTTTCCATAGTTCTTACTTCATTCTCATTCGCATTGAAATCATACGGTGACACTGCAGCTGCACTATCGGAACTCGACTGCCCGTCTGTCTGCGGACTCGGAGCACTGCACGACACCCTAGCACTTTCATTCCTCAGCGAAGATATAACTTTACTAATGGGTCCATTGTCATTGGTACTTTTCTTCAAGTTCCATGTGAGTATGCCATCATTGACTGTAGTACTATCAGCTTTGCTTTCCTTATTGTCCCCTGCCATATTGGAATCATCCGATATATAGAGATTTGTTTCACTCACACAACTGTCTGAATCCTCCTTTACCTCTGTTAACGTCACTCTTGTGACGGGTAAGGAGTCTATAGTTCTCTCCAAAGGAGTCACAGAAGTGGAAATGGACGGACTTGGTTGCTTTCGCTCCTCCTCGACACACTCCAACTTTGACGATGTCGATGTTAAGTGAGGATCGAAGAGATCACTCTCTGAAGTAGTGGTTGACGACACAGAATTTGGGGCTCCGATGTCGCGCACTTTGGGTATTGTTCTTGTTATTTCCATAACGTTGGCACCCTTGCCAGACTTGTCAGGTGACGCCCAGTGAATGGTTATTTTCTGCTCACTGCTTCCACTGTCCTGGGTGAACTCGTAGGGATCTAAAGCAGATTTTCAAAAGGAAAACAAGGGGAAAAAGTTAAATTCCAATCAATCATTACATATGTGGAAGTGCAAATATCTGGGCAAATGATAATACAGGGTCAGTTTCAGTCACTCAACGCATATAACACTGTACAGAAATATGATAGAAGCCATACTAACATTACTGAAACATTAGTTGATTAAATCCACAAAAGGAGATAGAAATTCTAAAATGAGTGAGAGAAAGTTTTTAGGAGCCATTCCTTACTTCCCTAAAGGCAAACCTAACATTTTTCTTCGCCGGATAATCTCAACCAAAAGATATAAAAAGTTATTTCTTATACTTTATACTGACACATAAGTCAATTAATTCTACAAAAGCAGAAAGAAATTCTAAAATGAGTGGGGTGCCATTCCTTACTTCCCTAAAGGTAAACCTAACATATTGCTTGGCCGTATAATCTCCAAAAAATGACATAAGAAAGTTAGTTCTTATACTTATTTTTAAAATTTAAACTATGGACTAAACTGATTCCTAACAATGACCACTCTTACCTTCAGGTAGCTCTGTCCCATTCTTGACCACCTTGTTGTTGATGTTGTTATGGACAGTGATTGGGTGCGGTGAGGCCAGACTCTCCGGAGACGAGGGCGACCTGACTACCTGGTCGGAGCTATCACTACTTGAGGCAATGATCTCAAGCCTCATGAGGGAATGGATCTCGGTAGAGCAGGCAATGTCAAGGGGGCACTTCCCTCTCTTGTTCATCTGGAGAGGGTTGGCACCGTGTTTGAGAAGAAGTTTGACAACCTGGGTATGAAAAAACAAAAGAGGGAGGGGAAAGATTAAATAGGAGAAGGCAGAGGATGATGGGGCACTGGAGCCAAATCAATTTCTCTTACACTAAGCCTAAATATGATTTTGTATACTTCTTGGAAAGAATATTAAGAAAATGTATCACATTCAAAAGAGATGCGAATTGTCAATAAAGGTTATTTAAATACAATGTCACAAAATATTGTACTCCAAAATAGAGAAGATTTCTAAGATCATTTTCAGGTTCTCAAGGAAACTATCATTAACTCTACTACTAATGTGCGATCATGTCAATTACTCTTTTAAATCTTATGAGATATTATTGTTGAGAGGACTAGCTGATCTCTGAATTTAACTGTACCTATGAATGGATAAATGTGTGAAGACATGAATATGACCAATACCAGACTGACAACAGTATGACATCCCCTCCCCCTAGCCATGATGGTCTTCAAGGAAATGTACCCCCTGAATAAAATACCCTGGATGACATTCCCCTGCCAGAAAGCTGAAATTAAATTCTCCATGTAGCCCTGAGAGGTTTTTTGTCAAGGGTTTAGTTGTCCTGTTGCCTTAGGGTCAGTTCACCAACATGTCTAGAGTTGTAAGATATATGATAACCTACCTTGACATGACCATTTACAGCTGCATCGTGAAGAGGGGTATCATCCTCTAGTCCCATGGTATTAACCGAGGCACCAGCCTTGATGAGGACTTTGGCTACATCGTAGTAACCATGATTGCACGCTTCATGAAGTGGTGTCCAGCCTACAAGAGAAAGTAGGATGAAATGCTTTTTAAAATATTATTTCTAGCAATAGGGATTCAGTTGTCAATCCAAAGTTTGTAAATATAGCTGATAACTGACCACCAGACCAACTCACATCTGCCTGTACGTAGACTAGAGGGGGGGGGGGACATATTCTATACATCAATATTGTAAAACCAGAAGCTTCTATGAATTTTATAAGGGGTCTAGAGTCCTAAACAGAATTGTATGGCAGATTGCAGAAAATAAAATACAATTCACAAAGTTACACAAATGTGGCCATCTGTAACGAATCAAAAACATTTTAGGTTCAAAATTGGAACGCAATCCCTAATTTACAACTTCCAGGCAAAACTTTGAAGTTTGAAGATATGTGCTCCTGCCCCCCTTTTTTTTCTCTTTTATTTACCCTTCCTTTCACATGACATCACAATGCAGGTTCAAGATTCGCATGCAATAAATAACTTACAACTTCCAGGCATAGACTTAAAGACTGAAGGTATTTGTCCCCTTCCCCCATTTCATTACTATATTTTTTTTTCTCATTTACCTCCTGCCCCCCTTCCTTTCACATGGCATAAAGCAAAAGCCTTACCAGCAAAGTCCTGAACATTGACTTCTGCTCCTTGATTGATGAGATTATGGGCCATCTGAGCATCACCCTTGATAGCTGCCATATGAAGGGCAGTCTCGCCCCTCTCATTGCGCTTGTTCACTTTATTCTTCACACCACCTGAGCTGTTTGGTGTGGTGGGGTTGTGGGAGTTCTTGGACTGAGGTGTTTGCACTGGTACTGAATTAGGGCAGAATAATAGGACAATAGTTATTTTATGAAGGGAAATCCTTGCCTTCAATACATAAGAAGTGCAGAGTTCTATTCTAAAATATTTTTCAAATGTTTATTTTTGTTGTTGTATCGAAGAGAAATATAATACAATTTTGGAATTCTATTGAAAGAAAATCAGAAATTAAAAGGAAAGAAAGTGTATAATTGTAACATGCAGCTGTAAGTGCCCATTCTATCATTTACAAATTCACAAATCACAAGACAGAATACCTTTTTTAATTATCTTAAACAAATTGAGACTTTTTTTCTACTTGTAGCTAACACCAGAAAAACTATGTTTATGATATGTTCAGCAAAAACTATGTTTATAATATGTTCAGCATAAACAACAACATGTATCCCTTGCTTTAGAATAACTTTTTGTAGAAATGAATATTAAAGAAGACACAAACATACCTGGATTACTGTTTTCTTCATTGGCTGTCATCTGCATAAGGAGAGCAAGCTGCTGTCGTTCTGATAGAGGGATAGTCCTCCCTGGTGTACCCAGTAGGGTGGGGCTACCAGGTTGGGAGCCAGGCTTCTTACGCTTAGGAGCAGGCTTACTTGCCTTCTTGTCTGCAAGATTGAAGAAACAAAGAAGAAAGAAGAGAATCCATGGTTAATTATTTTGACAGTCTTTTTAAGATTGATTCTGGATTTACTTGGAGTTACTTGGAGTAGAGTTCTTCGACCAGTACAGTATAACTGAGGATTCCAAGGTGGGCCCAAAAGTAGATCCCAAAATTCCAATGATTGCTCTCATTTTTATGCTAGCATGGCTTCATTACAGACTGACAAACATATCGCAACTATGGCTGGAAGAAGAAAAAGGATCAGTGTGGATCCTGGTCTCAGCATTGAGCCTGCTGTGAAGTTGCTTATGTTGGCGGTAGATGTACAATCTTTCAAGAATTAATTGAGACCACGGTGGTCTTTCACCAAGCCATTCTTAAAGTTACGAATGACTGGAACATGTTCTTGTGTGCAATACTAATCACATGCTCTGTAATTTAGCACAAGAACGGATCACCAGTTGTTCGTAAAGTCATTCTTACAAAAGACCTGGTGAATGGGAAGGCTGCTTGTACACACTCAGATGTACTTGATTGTGTCAGCTTGTAAAAATTCACTAGCTCCCTCTCTAGTCATAAAATTTACAGTTGCTAAAGTCAAATGTACCCTTTCAGGATTTTAAAGGGAAAATTAGGGTGTACAAATTGTAGAAACATTGGCCCGAATTCACAAACATGGTTTAGTTAGTCCATGGTCTAAATCAATTGTTTAAACCACGGATTTAGACCATGGTCTAAATTTTGGTATTCACAAACCACCTGATTTAGACCATGGACTAACTAAACCACGTTTGTGAATTCGGGCCAATGAATCACTTCTTAATTTACATTCTACAACATAACATGTATAACATAGAATACATGTACATTTGCATTTAAGTTTTAAGACTCAATAACATTTTACAAAATTGGTAACGGAAATATTTCTAATGAAAATAAATCTCAAGAAAAAGTGTTATTCCCTTCTGATAACTCTGTCACGTTGCCGATCAGATTTTTTTGGCTAAATTCACATCACATGCACATTTGTAGGCTTGTACTCAAATAAAGTTTTTAGTGTACCTCATGTCCTAAAATGATATTACCTCCAATTTTCTTGTCTAAATTTGATTAACCTCTTAGCATGATTCACATGACACTGACACATGATATGCCCTTGAAGCTATTTAGACCTAGCATGATGGATGCATGTTTCTCTAACTTGATATTTTTTTGTTAACAAAGTTTGAAGTATTTTGAATAACAAATCCAATAACATTTGTCAATTACCAGCTGGACACATTTCAACTTTCAACATAAAAAAACAATAACAATAAAAACTTTATAAATCAACTACATATATTGTAATGTAGGTTTACATATTCCATATAATCATAATTAATCCCATCCTGTTTATGACTGATCTGTACAGTTACATCCTGTTTGTGTTGTGATTACCAACACTCCATGTTCTGCAAATATATACAAATAATGTGAACATATTTTTACTGTGCACATGTACATTTATTTACATTAATTTATTAAACATGTCCGTAACATGAGCAGATCTTACATTTACAACATGTACTCATATGCATTCTTTGCATGTACAGTTGGCTCATACATTTAGGGCCTCGTCTCCTGGATCATGAAAAACCACATTTTTCAATAAAGATAATTTACACAAATAACTAGGCCTACATAATGTAGGCCTATTTGACTGGTCTACCTGATTGAAGAAAAAAAATACTAATAAAATAATAAATGAATAAAAAAATCATAAGTTCAATGAAAAAAACCTTTACACAGTTGGACACCTTGTGTAGAAAACCCTGAGTGCTTGAAGGATAGATGAATGGTGCATGGGGGAGCAAAAACAGGAAATAAATTCACCTGTTCCAAAAGCCTAAATTTCCTCTGCTTTAATAGGAAGAAATGAGTCACATACTCCTTCTACACCTGTAAGTAACCACCCAGTGGGTCTGTTCAAATCAGCCCGAATTTCAAAATTAGCTAGCTATTTCTGAGTAGGCCAATTTAAAGCACGATCAAAACAAGCTAGAGGTTATTGTGGATGCAATTAGCGGGCCATTTTGTGGTCTCCAATGAGGCTGATGTGAATGGGTGTTCTCGAATCTCAAGCTTTTTGTGGGGGAGGACTGATCGGCTAGAATCTCGAGATTTAGTAAAGTCAGGCTGATGTGGAACCACCAAATGGGCAGGCAGCCATCATCAATAGGGTCTTGGCAGATAGGCTTGACTACCATAAACCATACTTTCACAACTGATCTTGAAGTAAAGTGAAATTTTGTATCTTTTGAATAATTTGGATGCAAATAATTTTTTTTGAAGTAACATGAAATCATGCATTGCATAAAAATTGTCACTTTGCCCTGATCCTGATCAATGTTATACACCTATCAAGATCCTGCATGATCTTGCACTTGGTGATTCAATGCCTAAATTACTGGCAATGTTATTTACTACAACTAAATGCATCATGCCCTTGCACAAGGCAAAGCAGCCATTCAATTTTCATTGTAAGAGGATCATTTGTGGAAAGTGACGAACATGAAGCCGTATAATTACATACATGGCATCACACACTCTAATTAAAATGTGATATACCCTTATACCTAACCATATTTGTGGAAATTAATTAGCTTGTAGTTGCACTTTCTTAGCATTGTGTACACACGCAGCCCTACAAAAATATAAAAACTAACATTAATCAATGAAATACAGAAAACCTTATTTTTCATTTCCGTCAACAGGATGAAACATCTTGAGATTTTTTAAAAAGTAGCTTTAATAATTGACCTTATTAAAACAAAGTTATAGTAAAAATGCGTGACATACGGATTTTGAGGTAGAAGGAGTGGGTGGGATATATTAAGCTTTTCAAGGTCAAAAACATGTCGGGCCGAGATATTGCGTTCATGGCAGTTTTAATTCAATTCAATTCAATTTATTAAAATTTCATGCATAAAAACACAAGATACAAATATAATAATGAATAGGCCGACATAATAAACAACAGGGCAATAAAATACACAGAAATACAAATTAATTTTAGAACTCTGCAAAAGACCAAAATGGTCTTGTCTAGGTAGAGCCCAATCCCAATATATTGTTTGAATCTTTTGCAAAGAACCCAAAAATCTGTTATTATTTTGAAAATGGTTCAGTGTAATATAATTTGCTGCAAAAATAATCAAATTCAATTAAAACCCGGTCCTATTGATTTTTATAGATGAACTTGGCAAATTGTCCCTGGAGAAACTACATAGGGGCCTACAGGTATAAGTAGAGTTTACAAGTCGTACATTTATAACTGGAGTATTTATACAGTGTGGCAACTGTATTAATCTTTTATAGAGAAATATTTTCATTCTTTTCTTGAAAAAGGCCCATTCTGGAAAATAACTTGACAGTTCATGCCCAATAAGGAGTTCAATCTCAGGGTACATGTACATGACAGTAACTAAAAATGTCAGAAAGGGCAGAAATTAACAAAAATTTAATGATGTGACATACAATGAGTGCCTATAGTATAAATCATAGTTACTTGTAATTCACATTTCTATAAAATTGGCTTATTAACCCTTTGTGAATGTTTCTGGTCTTTACAGTAATTATAAAAGCCCAATTGCGACTCTACAAGTTTTGTCCAATGTTAATTGACTCTAATTTGCTTAATTATAAAAAGAACAGCAAGTCTAGAGCTTGCAAATTATGTTCACAACAAAGAAGGTCTGTTTCTAATATTGGACTGATAATACAGGCAGACAGGAAATGAGTTTCTGCTGGCAAAGAAATCTGCCTCAGTCTAGAATATATAAAGAATACAATGTACCAGCTGCTACGTAATGCCAATGGCTGCAAAATGTACATTATAAAGGTATTCAATGGCTTTGAAAACTTGAACGAACCCGAGGCTGAGACAAGCAAAGTTATCAGTCCAGGGGCCTCTCACATACATAATCAATTTTTAATCAAATGAAATCATTGCTGGTTTCATGAAAAGTTGTACTTGCGAGTACTTACATTTGTACATACATACTGTAGAGTTTATATACGTTCTGGGAAACCAAAAATGAACTCTACATTTTAAAAATACATTCAGCCTACAGTTCATGATGTAAATTTTACGTAAATTTAGGCAATATTATTAAAGGGGAATCCAACCCAAGGAGAGAATCAATCTTACAGGAAAGAGGAAAATGAGAGGAGCAATCTAAAAAAAGTTTCATCAAAATCGGTTATAAAATAAGAGAGTTTAATATGGAAGTTTGAAAAGTCTAGTTGTTCCTTCTATGGGGATCCTCAAATTGGCATCATCGGCTTCAAAATGGCCGATCTTATGGACAACTCTCCATTCATTTTGTACACAAATTTTCAGATTTTCCCCATTTTCTTTCGAAATACATCTTACCTCCTTCTGAGCTCAACATATGTTGTGTGAAATATATTTTCCCATGACATATTTTGAGCTCAGAAGGAGGTAAGATATATTTCCAAAGAAAATGGGGAAAATCTGAAAATTTGTGTACAAAATGAATGGAGAGTTGTCCATGAGATCGGCCATTTTGAAGCCGATGATGCCAATTTGAGGATCCCCATAGAAGGAACAACTAGACTTTTCAAACTTCCATAACTCTCTTATTTTATAACCGATTTTGATGAAACTTTTTTTAGATTGCTCCTCTCATTTTCCTCTTTCCTGCAAGGTTGATTCTCTCCTCGGGTTGGATTCCCCTTTAATGTATAAATTATAATCTAATAAATTGTAAAATATATATGCTTGATAATCTAAAACTGAATGTGAAATATTGGTAGAGATTCAATACATGTAGGCCCTACATTTTTATACAAAATTTACTTGCTACTTTAAGATCAAACTATACAGTGTACATCTCCTTCAGCAACAAATATCTATATATTTTTTGCAAATTAATCAGTTTTTTTGTTTTCATTTATGAGGGCCTTTTTTACGAGTTTGCTAATCACACTCAAACACTGTCTGTTAGATGACATTCAAATTCTGCAAATGTGCGTGCACAAGTACATGTATATGTAGGCCTACATGAAAGATTGCTTAGAAATGATTATTCTAGTTTAAATGCTTAGTGTAGGCCTACATGTACGTTGTAAGCCTACACTGTACGTC
>CALNVZ010003435.1:2323238-2367313 GCA_940671915.1 Paracentrotus lividus | reverse complement strand
AAAAAAAAAAAAAAAAAAAAAAAAAAAAAAAAAGTAATAATAATAAAAAATTGCTTCTGAGTGTAAATTACAAAATTTACAATGGATCATTTTTCAACAGCAAATATAAATTCACAGACTTGATGGTTCCCGTTTATTACATGTAGGCCTATGTAGTGTTGTACAAGTATGAAAGGGTGAGTCTTGCCTACAGTAGGCCTACAGTTTACTGAATGACATGGAGAAATCATTAACCTCTGAACTCAAAAGGCTACATTACATGCTAAACTGATTCGAAATCAAAGAAATTAACACAATACAGTTTTTTTTGTATGAAAAACATATCTCAAATGTGTATATTTTGTCAAAAAAGTTCATCCAAAAGTCTCTCTCTCTTTTTTGGCAATAAAAGATACTGTTACATGTACTTGAATCTGGCCCTGTAGGCCTTAAAATTTATTTGCAGGTACATGGACATGTATACTTGTACAAAACTTTAGAAAAACAAATTATTTGTAAAAATGCAATATCCTAAAACCTTCATTTTCATGTGATGCCAACAGCAAAAACAACATGACCATGCAGTACACTTGAGCGCCTTCTTTCTTCATTCCCTTTAAACAATGGCCCATACACGTTAATATAATCATGCAGCGTAACCTTGCACAGCATTATGGGTAGCCAATATCCTGTGTAGTCAGGCATTGATATCCTGTCAACAGCTAGCCCGGGGAATTCACTTTGCAAAAAATTACACCAGAAAGGTCAATTCTGCTGTGACATTTATAGAAAACCATGAGCATAGATATGTTTTAACTTATGAAATACGCAGATGTATTTCATTGACTTTTGCAAGTTACTCTAAGGTGTTTTTTATTTTAATCAAAGTTAAGTTGAATCCATACGTATCTCAAAAAGAAAAAAATGAGAAGATATTTGTTAGATCTGTCAAAAGCTAACCGAGTAATTTGACTCTGGGGTGGATTACGTTTCAAATTATTTCAAAATGCTTCTTATCAAGGTTTTCTCTCAGATTTCTGAATCCCCTCACATCCAAACCCAAATATTTAGTTTCTGAGGTGGGCCTACATGATACATGTATAATATTTGACATGAAATTATGAATGACTGGGAAATGAATCAATGATAAATATTGTTCATTAAATTGAAAAACATTGTCAAGTTTCAAATTTCAATCAACAAGGCAAACTCCCCTATTCACACGGAACTCTCTCTCTCTCTCACCCACCCCTTTCACTATATGTAACCTGTTCTCTCTCACTCTCCCCCCCCCCCCCCCCCGTTTCAACGTCATGTTCACATTTCTTTTTCATATATGCAGTGATGAATCAGTGTTTACACACAGCAAGCTGAGACAACGGGTGACATCATCATGCTATGTCTGCAGTACAAATAGACTGCCATGTACATAGTACATGTAGGTTTCATGTAACCATAATCCATGTACTAGTAGCTCATTAGCATGAGTGACTCACATACATGTAATTTACACAGAATTTCCAATGATTTTTTCCATACTCTTTTCCAACTGACTTGTTTTCTCTGAAATCCAGCATTTTGTTTTCATTTGTTTCCAGGGAATAATCTTATTTCACAAATTTGATTTGCAGTTTGGGTTGATGGGGGAAGTACTTCCAACAAAGAATGTAGGCCTACAGTTCTATATTTAATTGCTACACAAAAGAAATTTTGTGTAGCACTCATATTAAACTGCATGGCAAATTGAGATGCAAAACCTGGAAAATTATTTCCTACAACAAAGTATGAAAATTGAATCATTTAAAATATATTAGTACCAGCTGAAATATGTACATGTACGTGTACATGCAAAAATGCTCATTCAGAGAATGAAACAACTTGTTCACAGTAAATGCAATATAGTCACTTTCTATCTGGCACATCAGATAAGGGTGGTATCTCAATTCGTGGAAACTACTTGAAAATACTTTGAGAGAAGACAGATTTGGGACTACTTTGAGATGGTTTTGAAACTACTTGGGGACGGTTTCGAAACTTGTAGCGGAGACGTCTCCTCAGTCCCTGCGATGTTTTGCGGAAACTACTTTGAGACGGTTCTTTGAAACTGCTTTGAGACAGCTTTTCAAAATTGCCTTGGAGACGTCTCCGCGAAGTGAGCTACTACCTTATTTAATTATCATGTAATTAACAAGACCATCATGCAGTTTGCCTCCAGTAGCAATCAATGTAACTTATCTAGGGATTACAATTGTACACTGCTTCTAATTAAATCTACATAAATATTTATAAATAAACATAAATATGCCAGCTCTGCTGAATATCATAATCTAATACATGAATACAAGAATGAATTATATTGAAAAATAACCAACAATTTTATAACTACACATATAACAAGCTTAACAATCATACATGTACATTTAATAGATGGGATTGGCATTTACATACAGTTTAATATACATTCCATAAGAACAGATAAAATTTTAAACCATACTAACTGGCTTACACCTGAAATTTTATATCACATATTATTTGTGTAATAGCACATGTACAACATAAAGAACACATCAAAAGTTGAATAGAAAGGAAAAAAAAATCTCAAACAATGTTGTATGTATGTACAATGTAATATCCTTCTAGCTAAAATTATGTCCTGTCAGCTCAAAAAGCAATCATAACAAGATTTCCAAAATAACCCGTTATTAATGAATAAAAAACAATACTTGGAACCGTGTTTGCTTGTTGATATGCCAGGCAAGCATCTGACAATATTTCAGGTAGTCAAGAATAATCTTTGTACATCTATTAAATAAAAATTTGAATCATGTAGCTAACTGGACGACTGGTTAAAACTCAAGTTAAGAACAAGGATATCACTAGAAAGTTTCCAATCTCTAGAATGATGGGGGTATCTCACTTGAATTTGAGACTAGTTTGGGACAGGTTTGAGACGGATTAAAGATGGTTTCACGACAGTCGCCGAGACATCTCCCGAGTCTCCACGACGTCTCATGAGTCATGGGAAAATCAACGTGCTTAAATTTATGATATTTTTTTTTTTCCTTCGCGGAGATGTCTCAGAGATATCCATGACGGAAAAAATTATCGGAGACGTCTCTGGAAGTCTGAGTCGCAGAGACATCTCCGCAAAGTGAGATACCACCTTTACAATTTATTTTCTATACTTATTTCATTGTTAATTTTAAATATAAAAGAAGGACAAAGGATTGTTTTGCTTACCTTGATCCTCCCCATTGACACTTGTATTGAAGAGCCTTCTCTTGAGAGACGTCTTGCTCTCTTTAGCTGATTGTGGCATTTTTATCGGCGGTTGTTTTTCCTATGGAAGAGGAAAAGGTCAAAGGTCAAAGATTTGTAAATTATATATACTTGTTATTATTTGGAACTATAATTTTTACAAGAAAGACCAACTTTTTCATGCCCATGCAGTTCACATTACTGTAAGATTAAAGAAAGCAAACAGTTCGGTATTACTATTTTTTTATTTTACAATGAAGATCGGCTTCTATAATGGTATTAAAGAAGAAAAAAATTATACTGTATAAAAATAGTGATGGGTACAATGTATCTTACCAGCAAAATCATCATCACATTAAAAATAGTTCTATAGTACATGTAATTCTATAGTACATGTACATCATTGCCAAAACTTTGTTCTGTTTTTCTAAATAATTTTAGTCAAGCTCCAGTTTGTACAATAAGAAATGAATAATAAAAAATTCCATAGCAAAGCAAAAGAAAAAGAGTATGTACATGTACCTTAATGGCTGTAGAGTACATCTTAACCACAGTCACAATTCATATAAAACAATTTACACTTAACATAGTTCAGTCAATCGTTACAGTTCCCTGGTATAAACTGGTGCTTTATTCATTGTATTAATTATTTAATTTCTCGAAATAATATTCTATATTAACAGCTTTAGATGTACATGTAGGGCAGCTTTACTTAAAAGAAAGATGAGGAAAAAAAAAAGAGAGAAGTCCTGAAAAGGAATAAAGAAAAAACACCTTTTTTTATTGATTCATCAGTTTATACTATTATAATAAAAGGGGGTGGTAAAATATGTAGGTCATATTTAATACACATCCTGGTTATTATCCCACACAATAAATGGTATATTCATCAGAAGGTTAGAAGGGAAAAAGTAAAAGGAAACTTGCTGGTTGAGGCACTTCCTTCATGCTTCCTATCAAATACATAACAGATGGCAATGTTTGCAACCTTAAAGCTACCGTCTAGCTCTTGAAGCAAAATAACAACACTATGGCCTGTATTCTGGAGCGAAAACCGAGTTTAAGTTTAAGTTTGTGCAAAGCTATTTTGAGGTCCTTTTGTCTGATGTTGACAGATGCATTAGACAAAAGGATTGCACAATAGCTTTGCAAGAACTTTCAACTCATACAAACTTGGTCTTCGGTTCAGAATATGGGCCAATATGTTTACAACAAAGTTCATTTGATTTTAGGCTATCAGTGACAATATTCTAAAAACAATGATATTGATATATTTATAATGAACAAAATCGCTATTACAGCACTTTAACAATGATTGCTTTATTCCATTTTAAAGACAATATTTCAAAATAAAAAGTATATTAGGCCATGCGTTTTGAACTTTGGCACCCTATTGTGTTACAGACCTAAATCTAAAAATCATGCACCTGTCAGGATCAAAGTGTCATAACTTTTGAAGTATTAACTCTAACCCTACAAAAGTAGACATTTTCTGAAAGGAAATGTCTTGTAGATTTCAAAAATGCCATCCACTACAATGTAGGGTGAAGTAGTAACATATTTTGATTAAAATATTAAATTTTTTTGGGGCCCTAATTTTTTTTTACTGCAGCCCCAATATTTTTTCTTCTTTTGATCCAGGTCGTAATTGCTCACCATATTTGAATTGCTCTTGAAATTTACTCTCAGAAAATATATAGTTGTAGGGGGGTTTCTTCATTTAATAAAAAAATTCTTAACCGCAAAAGGGCCCAAATATTTTGGTCAACCTGGGCCAAGGAGGGGGCTGCCCCCTCCTCAAGATCTCGGCCATGGTGGGGCCAAAGTTTATAAAAACTTGCATGTAGGTGGGCTATCTTATGATGAAGAAGCTCACAAAGTTTCAGCCCCTATCTAAAGTAATCTTTGAGTTATCTGCATTTATGTAACATCACTTCACGTTCAAGTTCAAGTTTAAGTTCAAGTTTATTTAAAACCAAAATCATCACAATACAATCATATTGATATACATATGTGTATATAAAATATATAATGAGTACATTAAGCAACTTATCAAATTAGAGTACATCATAAATGAAATGATTTTTAGACCCCTTTGGAAGCTAGGCTTGTTTAGCGCGGGCCTGGAAGTAAATTACATTAATCATAAAAATTACAATCTAATTTTATTATTTACGATATAGAAATATACATTTGCCTACCATTGCTATTTGACCTCAAATCGCCGCAAACCGAAATACACCGAAATTTTGCCCTATCATCGCCTATTTACCCCCCCCCCATTGAATAGCGCCCTCCATTGACGAGGATGCGGCCGAAAGCGATCCAATACACTTCCTCTAACTCTATCGCCCCAAAGAAACTTCCGTATGTTGCAACGGAAAGGGGGACGGAGGGAGGGATTGTAGGCAAATGTATATTTCTATATCTAAATAATAAAATTAATTGTAATTTTTATGATTTACTTCAATAGAACTATACATTTGCCTACCATTGCTACGACCAAGCACCGACAAAAGATCGGAGGGCAACTATAACGGTTAAGAAAACTATGGGAGACGCCGCTGCTTTGAGAGGTGCGGTGGAGAAAAACACCCTCACTAGCAGCCAATTTCATTCAGGTAAAAGGAGTGAAAGAATTTGCAGAACGCCAAAAAGGCCGCCTTGCAAATATCTTCCACCACTACCCTAGTAAATAGGGCCAAGAGGAGCTGATGTTCCTGGTCTGAAGGGCCTTGGGAGAAGTTCCCCTACAAGGGCCTTCACCCCCGCAGTCTTGATTGCGGAGACTAACCACCGGGATAACATATCTCTAGAAAACCCTTTATGGGTTTACGGGAAATAACAAATAGCTGTGAAGATGTGCGAAGATTCTCAGTCTACTTGACGAACCAAAAGAGGGCCCTGACGGGGCACTAGAAAATGTCTTTCTGAAAGATGAGAACCCTGTCCAGAGGACGACTGAAGAACTCGATAGAGTCCGACGAGGCTGTTTGGTTCTAAGCTATGAAGGATGTGAAAGGAATCAGACGAACCACATATCTCTCCCAACGAATTATGACCAGGTGATATTGAGAGAACGTGTAGCGAAACTCCTCCTTTGCCCAGAGACTATTGCTAGGAGAAAACTAGTCTTGAAGGACTGATTTAACAGGTAAATCGAGTAAAAAGGCATCGAACGGTGGCTTAACAAAGCCTCCAAAAGTTATGGAGAAACTCCAGGCTGGAGAAATAAGGAAAATCGGCAATAAGAGGGCAAAGGAGCCTCTCTGGGAACCTTGCAAGAGGTTCGTACCAGGCCAGGAAAGCCCAAGGCGCGAAAAGAATACAATCCTAGTCGACCTCAGTCTACTTCCAACTAGCAGCTCAGCTGCTCGCGTCTGAAAAGCCATCATCCCTAGCCGTCTGGCCGGAAAGAGGCCAAGCAGTTAAAAGAAGGGGCGATAGATTCGCATGTAGAGCCCCGACGAAGGAAGAGAAATTAAGTCCGGTACGGCCTGAAGGGCAGCGTTCTCCTGCTAACAGGAGCAAAAGATCCTGAAAACCCGGCCCGACCCGGCCAGTAGAGAGCAATCAAGACCACCGTTGTCTGATCCTCCCTGAACTTCCTGAGAAAAAGAGGATCAACTTGAATGGTGGAAAAGCGAAAGTCTTCCAACCCTTCCAGAGAAGAGGAACGTGTCCAAAAGAAAGCAGAAGTCTCCCTGACTCGGGAGTAAAGCCGAGGAAGTCTGTTGTCCAGGGATAGAAAGTCTGCTAACAGAAAGTCCTCCCCTGGAGAGTGGAGGCAAACCGGACGATCTCTCCCCGATTGCACCATTCCCAAAAGAGGAACGCTACCTCGATCAACTCCAAAGAGTGTGTCCCTCCTGTTTGTTGATGTAGGCCTCTCCGAAGGTTTGTCCGTGAGAATCAACACCGACGGCCCACAAAAAGGCCGCGAAAAACGTTGAAGGGATAAACAGAACCGACAAGTTCCAGAAGTTAAAGTGAAGCAGCGGCCTCGGGAGGACCCAAGATCCGGAAACCATCCGACCTTGACAATGGCCCCCCCCCCAACCTCGAAGAGACTCGTTCTGTGTCACTGTAATCGAGTGAAGAGGGTCTTTGAATCTCTTCTCCTGAAGAAGGTACGGTTCGTCCACGGAGAGAGAAGCTTCTTGATCTCTACCGTCAAAGAAAAACCAGACCAGAGGGAGCTGAGGTTCGGCCCCTGAAAAACTTCAGGAGATGCAGCACGGAAAGGTCTCATAAAGAGACGACAAATTGGCAAGAAGTCCACCAGGCTGGCTAAAAACCCCAGCCATCTCAAACAAACCTCGGCTCGAACCCTCCGCATGCTCAGGAGGGACCTGATAAGACTGACCAGAGCTTCAATCCTCTCAAGGCTCGGCCGAGCCAGTTGATTCTTAATACTAACGGGCCTCCAAGTAGATCGGAGTTCGGGAGGGAACTAAATCCGACTTGGACCAGTTTATCATGAATCCCAAAATCTCGGTCGTTTTCACTAACATCGAAAAATGGTGTGAAAGCAGGACCTCCGAAAGGGCGACGAGAAGCCAATCGTCCAAGAAAGCTAAAATCCGAAGGTCCTTGCCTCTGAGGAAAGACATCAAACGCCGAAAACACCCTGGTGAAGACTCTGGGAGCGGGACAAAGACCAAAAGAAGGGCTTTGAAGCGAAAAGAGTCCTTTCCTATAGCACAATCCCAAAAGATCCCTCGACGAAGGTCTAATGGATGTGGAAGAAGGCATCGTTCAGGTCGAGAGAGACACCGCAAAGTCGACCTGACCGAGAGCAGGAAGAATAGAGGTCAAAAGTCCATCTTGAAAGTGACTTTGCGATGTGCCTGATGATCCTCTTCATAATGAGGATCATCCTGAGCGAGCCTGAACGATTGGGGTCACAAAAACGGGGGAGAGACACAGAAAATCGTGATCCCTCACCCGTCCGTCTGAGAAATAAGTTCCTGAAAAGGATCAATGTGGCGGTGATCGATTTCGGATAAAACCCCTCGGAAAAGGCTCTACTAGAAATGTCCGAAGACCGTTCTTGATCACGGCGAGGACAAAGACATCGACCGTGATCGACTTCCAAGTCGGAAGAAACCTCCGAAGTCGATCACCCACCGGATCTCCAAGCGAACTCGGGAAGTCATCTGGAAAAAGCTTCCCGTCCCGACGAAAAGGGCTGATTCTTCGCGAAGCCTCGGGAAAAGCCCCTACACCTCCACGTCCTCGACGAGGAGACTGGTTTGAAAAGCACCAGACGATCATAAGAATCAGGAGAAGACGGTTACCCTACGATCCTGAGTAGGAGCAGCAGCCACGCGACCGAGAGGAACGGAAAAACCCTCTTGTCCTTCTTCTTCTTGCCCTTCCTGAAAGGAGGAGCTTTGAAGAAGCCAGGAAAACAGACCTAAAAGACGATGGGGCCTGACAAACATCTCTAAGAAATGTAGACAATTCCTGGGCCTTCTAACGTGAGTCAACTTCAATTTGCAAAACGTCTGCCAAGTTGCACCCGTAAGGAAGGGGGGGAGGTCACGTCAAAATCCTGACCATATCCGGTGAGGGATTGCTTGAAATGAAGAATCTTCAAGCATATGAACTCTACGGGCATCATCCAACAAGGAGGATGTAGCCACAAAATTCTCTAGGGGCCAGGAGAATCTCGACCCGAACTGGCGGAGAAAGGCCCAACTCGTGGATGAAAGTCAAAATCGGATAGTCAGATTACAAAAGGTAATCCTGTACTCAAAGCTGAAAGGACGTAAAACTTCGACCTAACGAAAAGAAACTTAAAGCCCCTCCGAAGTTTCAGGGGTACTTCCGACCTCTGGAACGAAAGAAAGGGAATAAGCCTGTGACTCGCTTCGTCACAGGAAGCTCTACCAAGACTTCAGGTACACCTTTGTCAGACAAAATATCCAACGAAGTATTAACCCGGGAGAGATCCCGCGTATCAACCAAACGAAAGGCGGTACAAGGGATCAGATGAGATTCAACATGAGTCGTGAGAATCCAACCGAAAAGATCTCATCGTTTGACGAGAAGCATCCAACTCTCACAAGGAGGAGGGAACCATCCATAGAGGTGAATCGGAAGTGGTGACGTAACGCTTTAACCACTTGCGAAACTCCGGAGGTACACCCCACTACCCGAATGGCATCCGAGAGTTGATGTCTACCCGAAAAGGAAGTGCCAACCTGAGGGGGACAGAGTTCCTATCGAAAAACCGGATCCGGATTCGAAACGAACGAAGTCGCTCTGAAACCGAAGTGCCCGCCTGTAAAGGGGCACTGAACCCCGCGGGAACCGGATCGGGATCCGGAAAAGCAAGTCTACGACGCTTCACTACGGAAGGGCCCGCCTCAGCATGCAGGGTGGCGATCCGAAAGAAAACGATCTGAAGACGGGGTAGGCTTCAAAAAGAAAAGCCCGCCTATAACGGACCCTGTTCCGAAAGAAAACGGAACGGGATCCGAAAAACCTTCACGCCTCAACGACGTAGTATCCGAAAAGGAAGGGGACACACTCCGAGAATAAAACCGGAGAGAGAGACATCCCGCTTTACCGGATACCCGCTGACAAGAAACAAAGCGCGGCTTTGGACTGTGTCAGTCGCAGCCGCGCTAGTGAGGAACCAATTGCGGCCTACTATCAGAGGATACAGGTCCGCATTGGACGGTATATACTCCCAACCCGGTACGGAAACGACCTGCGATCCGAATTACCTCAGTTAAGGAACGGGCGCGATATCCGTATGAAAAAGGAAGAGAGACAGACCCCCCCCCCCACCAAAGGTGGGCGACCGGAATATGGTCGGGGACGTCCCGCTCTGCCGGATATCCGCCGACAAGTAACAAAGCGACGGCTTGACGAACGTGTCAGCAGCGCTAGTGAGGAACCAACGTCGCGCCTACTATCCGAGGATACAGGTCCGCATTGGACGGTATACACTCCCAAAAACCGGTACGAAACCGACTTGCGGATCCGATTTACCTCAGTTAAGGAGACAAGGTGCCGATGTCCGTATGAAAACGGAAAGAGACGGACCCCCCACCAAAGGTGGCGGACCGGATATGGTCGGGAACGTCCGTTCTGCCGGATATCCGCCGACAAGTAACAGAGCGAAGCTCTGGACATGTCATCCGGGCTAGTGAGTAACCGACAAGCGGCCTACTATCCGAGGATATAGGTCCGCTTGAACGGTACTCAACCCCAAAACCGGTACGGAAAACCGACTCGCGGATCCGATTTACCTCAGTTAAGGGTACGGCGCCGATATCCGGTCCGGACAAACTCGATATAGAAACCGAGCTCGATCCGGTTATGCCAGCGAAGCCAGAGGCACAATGGGATTCGGCACCGTGAGAGAAATGAACCCGGCGCCTTCAGCCAGTACTGAATTAACCAGAGAACCGGCCACCGGTTGTGAAACCGATGTATAACCGTTTTAGATCTCCCGTTGAACGTCACGCGCAAAGGACTATCGGTAGTCCGGCGCGAGGGCCGTAATCGTCATCGTCCTGGACGCCGCCAGTCCCGTCGGTCAGATCACGGTCCCTACTCTGAGGGACCACGAAATTCCGAGCAGCTAGCTTTATCCGCCGGTGTTGACCCAATAATACTCACCGAATTCGAGGTTGTGAAGAAGGCGGAGGGACAGCGTCCAACGCCTCCTCGAACGACAAGCCTCTCACCCCCGCAAGGGGGGACTTCTCCGAAGAAACACACGCTTGCTCGCTAATTTCTTCCCCCGCTTCCTTCTAAATGAAAGTGGGCGCAGAGAGAAAATTAGACAAGATGAATCTGTAAAATAAAAGAGAGAGAAAGGTGTTAATACACAAAAAAGGGGGTAAATAGGCGGGTCTATCAAAAAAAAGGCAGCAAAAACTCTGTGCCCGCAACACACACAACACTCAAACGTAAACCACGACACGTATAACATACACGCAGTAATGAACGTACGAAGTCTACGGGAAGAGAGAGCGTGAAAATAAACGATCACCGAGAGATAAAAAACTACAAATCTCGGTAAAACCAAAAGACCAGACCAAAAAGGAGAGCTCAAAATACTCAAAAGATTATCCTGAGCAAAATAACCTCGCAAACACCGCAAGGAAGTCCCAAAAGGGAGAAAAACACGCTATTTTTGGCGCGGGCAAAAATACACGACTTATCTCGACGGAGGCGAAGAGATAGAGGAAGTGTTATGGATCGCTTTCGGCCGCATCTCTGTCAATGGAGGCGCTATTCAATGGGTGGGGGGAATAGGCGAATGATAGGGCAAAAATTTCGGTGTAAATTTCGGTTTGCGGCGATTTGAGGTCAAATAGCAATGGTAGGCAAATGTATATAGTTCTATGAAGTAAATTACATGATATATAGAAGATACTAATCTACACAAAACAATGTAAACAGCGATACATAAACATGAATATTTAAGGTAAAAATGTTGAGCTAAACTAGTAAATTATCAAAAGAGACACGTATGCAAACACAGAAACATGCCACACACACACACACACACACACAACACAACACACACACACACCACACACACACACACACACACTTCACATTGATGAGTAGGTCCTAGTTTAAATGTAACAAATATTAGAATACAAATTGAAGGAAAATCATCATAATCTTTCAAGAAAGTAAGTTTTGGATAACTTTTTGAACATAGAAAGAGTTGTACTATTTTTTATTTCAACAGGCAAACTGTTCCATGCTTTAATGCAGGATATATGAAAGGAGGTCAGAGTGACATTTGTTCTGCAAAGAGCTGATGAATAAGACCCCTTTGACGGGATTTATAGTTATGAATTTGAGAATCTTAAGAAATAACTTTGTCAACGTACACTCATGAGAATTGATTGCAGTTTGAACATAACAGTACACAATTGAACAACACAAGTTCACTTAAGTGGCAACATTTTCAGACGATGGAATAACGGAGAACTCGAGTGATGTATATAATGAGAATTAGTTATAAGTCGTACTGCTTCTTCTGCAATACTCTCAACTTATCAAGATATGACTTGAAAGTGTTTCCCAAGCAACATTACAATAATTCAAGTAGGGTAGAATATACTATGTGATATTGTTATCAATATCATTTCAGGTAAAATAAATTTAACTATAAATAACACCTACACTGCGAGACACCTTGTGCAGCGATATCTAAATGTTTTTTCCAAGATAAGTGCTCATCTATACATAACCCGAGGAACACATTTGCACTAGGTTCGACATCATGGCCCCCTATTTGAAGACAAGTTATACGATCTGGAAGTTTTTTTCCCTTTGAACGGAAAATTTGAAGATTCAACAACAGCTTATTACAACAAAACCATGCATACAATTTCTTAATTTCTAGATTTGCAACTCGTAACAAGTTTTCTACTGTCCTATCAGTCACCAGCAGACTGGTATCATCAGCAAAAAGGGAATACGAGAATAATGTTGATGAGTGTATAATATCATTTATATATTATAACATAATATAACGTAACAGGAACTGTATTGAGTTACTTTTATATACATGTACAATACACAGTCAATGGTGAAATTGTCATTTTAATGGCGCGCACCTCGGCGATTTTCGGAACTGCGCATTAGTAAATGGCTGGAACCTTATAACTATGGTGTCAAAAGATGCACAAGACTCTAAGTTATAAAGTCCTAAAAGTTCACACCACAAAAATAAATATCCATGAAGTTATCAAGGTTATAATGTTTCGAATGCACAGGAGGATGTGAAATCCCATAGACTTTGTGTGTACCTCTTACCCCCCCCCCCCCCACCTCAACCACCCTGCCTTTTCGTATTCTATCGCGTGCCGTTTCGCGATTTCAAGTGCGAGTACGTTCAAATTCACAGGTCTGATAGAGCTTGCATTCAGCTTTGAAATAACACCAATTTCATGGTAATACCCCTCTATTTAGCCATGATATCATACGTTAACTGAAACAAAATTTGGAAAAGCGTAACAAAACCACCCTTTTTTGGTGGCGAGTTCAAAACACATGGCCACTAAGCAATCATTGTTCAAGTGCTGTAAAGTTCCATGGAAAATTCAATTGTGAATACTGTTTAAAATACACATGATGTAATGTTCACTGTCTAATACATGATACATTGTAACTTATCAAGGGTGCTAAAACAAAATAAAATGATAAATAAAGCAGGATATTAAAGGGACGTATAATTGATAAAACATGGGGAATGCACCCTTATCTCGGATGAAATGATAACATTCCAATCAGAGCCTGGCGACAGGGTGTCTGGAGCTAATCCTTTAATCCGTCATGGCTAGACTAACTAACCAGAAGTCCGAAGTAAATATAACCTATGTTTTGTTTTTGACATGGAGCATTATACAAGTCCTCTCTTTGAATTAATACGAAGAGACCCGTTGAGAGTCTAGAAACTAAGAATTGTTGAGGACGAAGCTACTGACCCTATTTACTGACTGAGTTCGGTAAACCTCGTCATGTTCGTGCTGTCCGAATGTTAATCCCCAGTAGTCCGACCTATGCGTAAGCCACTGTCGATTGTGTACGAGTCAATGGAGCTCAGGAAAAACGCGCATTCCCCACGATCTCCGAGTTGCGGGGGACTTTAATTATCTACCTATTTCGCCAAATACCACTTCAGTTGCCAAACCGGAAACGCAATTATATCGTTTAAAATCATTGTAAATCTGCCTGTATGCAATTTTACTGTTCTACATATTTCAAAACATGGAGGTTCCATTGAAGATTTACATTGTAGCCTACATGTCTCCAGTGCATATACAATGTACATGTAAAATCTTGCAATATTAGGATAGGTCAAAAGTCAACGTGATAAATTGTAGTTTCCCCCATCATCAATCATCAGTAGTGGTGATGGTACTTTTTGAGTTTCCCTGAAAAAGGAGTGAATTGCCATTTGCTTTTTTTGAATATTTTTTTAAAAATCTTTCTCAAGCACATGCAGTGACAGATAAAATTCATTTGTGATGTCACAAGAAAACCTTGAATTTGGTTCCAAAATATTGGTTTTCCCCCATGAAACGGCTTCAGATGTGGAACATAAAGCATACATGTAAAATTACCTCTAGATTTCAGGTGGCGATGCAAACTATCACTTCCTCGGCAAGCTGGATGTACTATCTTTCCTCAGCTTTGCTCTGGAAAGATAGCTACATATGTATATTCAGCTTACTGTACCTCTGAAGTGAAAGTTTGACCATCACCTTCACCACACAGTGATCATTTGCTCAATAATTCAGTTGGCCCATATAATCACACAGAAGAAGAACCCTCACATAAATAAAATTCCAAAATACTAGTTGAAATGTTTCATAAACAATGTTTCAGTAACAAATTATGTATGTATTTTTAATTTACGTCATTTGATTGTTTGATATACATGTATAACCTTTCAGTATTCAATTCATGATACAAGGAGCATTTGTGCACTCATAATGGGACTACAAATTACATATTTCACACATCAAAGTACATGTATAAAATACAGCTAGCCAGTGGGCACTGTAATTACTGCAGCTCAAAATGCAAATTTAGCCAGATGAATCAGCAAAGGCAATCAATAACAAAACACTAATGAGCTTTTCCATGAAAGGCGGATGGCTGAACTATGGAGAGCAAACAGCTCTAGTTATATTATCTTCATGATCAATGAGGGATGATTTTTACTGTGAGTTGTGGAAATTAGCAGGTGTGGGCTAGCTCCAATGGGCAATTACAAACAGGCATAACGAGATTCTCTAGAAAGATCACACAATAGTCATTTTTAAGGAAATAAAAACTGGGTGATTAGACCATGCGTCCTAATTATTTTTTCTTTCATAAAAAAATATATAAGTATGGTTGGTGTTGGTTTTATATTGCAGATTTGAAAGGCAATAACCTCATTAGCAACATTATAAGTTGGGGTTTGTCTACATGTTTATTGCAAAGGTGGGTACATAATTTAACTGAAATATATGAAATATATGTACATGTATTCCTACTAATGGTGAACCGTACACATTTATAAAGTGCCAGAAAGGCTTTATCAAAATAAGTTTCAAACTTAATTTCAGCTCTTAGCATTCTTAGCATAAGACATTCAAATATATCTTACTCTCTTTATTTTGAAATAATTCTGCACATAAGCAAATCAAGGCCAATATGTACAAGTGCTCAATAATATGTTTGTTATTATTACATGTAACACCCTCTGGACTGCTTGAATTTTTAATATTGCTCAAGATTAATTAAATGGCAAATATACAGTTTGTTAGCAATCCACGAGGTCAATTCATGCAGGCGCTAATGATAACTTTGTAATTACTGGCACCCTACACATGTATGTACTTACAAAATATGTCCATACAATGTATCCACAAAACATAAGGATTAGGATTGTGATTTCTGAGAAATGATATAAAACTTCGGCTCACCTTTTTATGAGGAGACGCTTTCTCCGCCATGCTGTCTTCCAATCCCGACACTGCATTTAAATCCACGGTGTGGTAGCGAGTCAGTTTGAAGCCGGAACGAACCGTGATGGCAAGAAAGACGACAACGGCGGCTGCCTCAACGTCCCCGCCCAAAGACTGTGGCTAGCTACAAGCCCGCTCGCTAGCCAACCCTCTAGCAATCAAACTCCTCTAGAGAGACCGCAACGGGGCCGGCACAGGAGACATCCGATGTTTGTTTCTCAAGATTTAATTCCAAGTTGATTGGTAAGAGGTATCCAAGTAAGATAAAGATATTGTAATCCAATGGGTAATGGTGGAGATCTTGTCACAGGTTCAGCAGAAGATCACTGTAAAGTTGGAGAGAAGAAGGATTTATGGAAGATTAAGTCTAAAGGTCAACGGATAATATTCATTGTTCATGCTGCTCTGGAAGCACTCACTGTATATAGGCCCATCTGGGGCTATGGTGATTATCGTGGTTCCTGGAAAAAACAAAATGAAGCACAAGCTTGTGAATTCCAAAGACAGGTCATATTGTACACAATGTTCATGGGTTTGGGTTTAGAAAGTATTTGTACACCTGTATTTCATATTTCCATGGATGTAAAAGACAAAAGCCTAGACAGGCCTAATTAGTTTGTCCGTCTATTGAATAGTGCGACAGCACTTATTTGCTACGCTATTTTATGTAGAATATTATTTCATCTGTCAACAACTATTAATGCATTAATCTACCTGCACACATTTACATGTATGTGGGCTTAGATTATGCTAAAAAAAATAAATTTAATACTATTTATTTAAAGATTATTTAAATATTACAAAGTTCATTACTATTTTGACATGTTTTGAGATAAGAGTGTTATTTCCTCTATTTCACAGTAATAACAGCAATAAGTAGTGAAACATAATACCAGGACATGGCTTACTGCCAGGTATTCCAATATTTCATTCCACTTGAATGTTTAGATAAAGATGAGTAATTTGAGAATATGTCAAATTTCCCCAAGTTGAAATACAAGTTGGTGTTATGGAAAAATTTGACTTGGTTATAAATCAGCTCCATACTGTACATCATAAAGCCTACAGCCAGTTACTGTACAGTCTGTGCACAATGCTAAATATATATAGCTGACCCATGAGTGACCCACACTCAGGGACCATCTCAACAAATCATCCATGGTTGCTCTGTTAATTTGTGCATGGCCATTTATATTTCATAAAGTAGGCTTTCTTGTCATTATCCATGAAAATATTCTTTATGATTTTTTCGTTTTGTCCTTACAAAGGCACTTATGACTTTTCATGTGGTAGACCATCTTATTCAATATTAAACACATGATGTAGGGACTCGCAAACTGCGAACATGTCGACCGACATTTGTGTCAGGCCCTAAGTGCAAAGGGCTAAAAATTATGTTTTCTTGGGTTGTTGTTGTTCTTTTTTTTCAAATTGAGGCTGTAACTATCATGGATTCACATTACAAACAAAAATTTTAAAGGGGGAGTGCAGCCAGAAATTAAGATGACATTGGTATGACTTTTAGCGGAACAATCAAAGAAACAGAGTATGTAAAGTTTTAGTTTTATGTTAGGTTATGTATTGTAAATGCCATAAATTCCCCTGACAGTCATTCTTTGATTTAGATGAAGGGATACATTATGTAGATATAGAGGTGTACGGAAGACTAATGCATGATATAGATAGTCATAAATATGTTAAATGGTATCCTTCTGGGGAAAAAAAATGGGGAAAAAAAACACAACATTTTGACGGAGCAGCTTGCCAGTACAGGTCTTCCACAATTTATTTTTGTCAAACCTTCTTGGATATGTTTCTCTCATTTTCTGCATTTACATGTAGGCCCTACCAATTAAAAACAACTGAAGTTTAGAGTGGCCTTCCCCTTTAAACTCATCAACAAGGCATATACAGTCTGAAAGAGATGTGCAGTCCATAAAACCTTTTACATTACATTATACATTATTCACCGTAGGCCTACATTAAATGGAGATAAAAAGTATCCTCTTAAACCTTGATAACATGAGCATACCTGTTGAAAAGATAATGGTATAGGCCCATATCATGTTACACCCTCAGCCTTAGTTAAAATATTAATTATCCAATATTCAGACAAAACCTACATCTACAGGTACAATGAACATGAGGGTCTTTAATATAGTCAATACCGTATACATTACTGTTTGACTTAATTCTAAATATAAATATCACATTGAGCTGCTTTTAAGAAACAGTATTAAATGAACACATCAATTTTGAACGGCCAGAGAGGAAAGAATACATATGAAAGAACATACAAATAACTATTAAATCTAGTGTTCACAATATGTTGGCCCCATTACCTCTTAAAAATTACTTGAATAATGTCATGGTTTTAAATCGAGGGCTAGTACATGCAATTTTTTTGTATTTTACTTTTTATGTTTTTGGGGTTTTTTTGTCAAATAAATAATAATTCAATGTAATTTTGCCATTTACCCATATGAAACATATATTTTCATTCATTTATTGTCAATAAATGAATGAAAATATATGTTTCATATGTGCATATTAATTTACTGTCTGTAAGTACCAAGCGATTCTGTGAAATGTTTGTCTACGCCTTTGTATCTCAAAAGCCTACATTTACATGCATGCACCGGTGCATCGCAATCAAATGCCAAAATCAATGAACAGACATGAATGTTGACAGAACGAGGTAGAAAAACAAACAGAGTGTTCCAGTATTCTCTCTGCTATGGGCCTGTATTTATCTTTCCCTCCCACACATCTCCTCTCTACTGATTAGACCTGAAGAGTCTGATTAGGCGGACTAGATTCCAGAAAGACAGATAATGAGCTTTTTCTTTGAGCACAAAAGCTAATTTGCCAGATACATTGCTTGTAGGCCTCCTACAGAAGGTGGATGTAAATGCATCCTATATTTTGTAATAAATAAAAAGTTGGGGAAAAATAGGATCATAATTTATATTATACGAATCCGCGATACATTCTATAGCCATGCTTGATGTAGGCCCCTACATGTTTTGTAATTTTGGATTTTTATCTTGTTGGCATATCTTCTATGACAATAAAGAGTGTTTTATGGGTATTCTCAATATCGAAGTTCAAATGCACTTTTCAAATATTCTATGGATTGAATGAGAATTGACAGGCTAAATAACTAAAATCACAAATATTATTGATGGTTTGAAATTTTATCGATCATAATCAATGAATGCCAGCATATTTTATGACTATTCAATCATAAAATACCAGAAAGTATAAATGTAGGCATAACTGTATAATGGATTTATTTTTACCTTTTCCATTTCCCCACGTGCCTGAAGTACATGTAATATTTGTTAACATTTTTTTTTACAAAAGCTATAAAAAATATTTCATGTACATAGTCATTTGTCTCATTCAATTACATTTAACACATGACTAATCTTTTTTTTTTTTATTTGTTTAATTCAATAAATTCTTCAGAATCAATTCTCCCACAGACTTTTAAATTTAATATATTTGACATGTATTTCAACATATATAATCATACATCATGTATTGACAAGCCAGTCCAATAAACTTGCTTTAGAAATAAACAAAATACAAAGTAACAATGATTATGGTCCTCAAGCAGTGATGCGAAAACAAGATTACCTGTCTGCAGCCCAGGTAACTGAAAGTGCATGGACATTGTTCAAGTTTCTTGTTGGAACCCCTCTCTATTCTGCTACACCCATTCAGCCAAGACAATGGGCTTTTTAGGAATAGGATCTCAGTGGTAATGTTGGATTATGTAACAGCTATTCAAACATCCACCCAAGGGGATTGGGAGAGCATAAAAGAACTGCCAGCTTCTATAGAATTTGACAGTAACAAAGGCACAATAAAAAAAGAGTGTGTTCTGTCCATGTGTATGTGTATATTGAGTGTTCAGCTTATGAGAAATAAAGAAGCCACACTGTGTGGAATGACGTGGAAGACTTGAATCCTTACATCATCCTCTCAACATAATACTCAAGATTTTATGATTAATTGCAACTTGCAGTATTAAAATAAATTGTATAATCCACATATGGTTCATTAAAATAGTCTTAACAAATAATAAGTCCCTTGGGTATTTTACAGATCAGAAGAGTATTACAATAATGATATACCCACATATGGTTCTCATTACAATGATCTGGAGTAATACCATTTATTGAAAAGAACAGAGTGGTATGAATATCAGAGTAGCATGAATTACTAAATAATGATACTGATTATTATAATAATCATTTCTGACTTATGATATCAATAATCAGATGGACTATACATGTATGAACAGAAACCATTATTGAATTGAAATGGATTGAATAATGAAACAGTCCTACACCTATTTAATGAATATAGACCCTCTCTAGATAAAGCCTGCCATACATGTACATGTAGGCCTATGTGTATTCATGAACTTAATAATTTTGATAGTAAGTTGATTACAAAAATGAAGCTTATCAATAACATGTAAGATTGTCCTAATTCCCTCCCTGTAAATTAGAGCAAAATATCCTATACAACATGCAATCTATCAACATCAACAAACTATTCAATCATTTCATTCATTCAAAACATATCAAATGTTGGTGACAAAAGAGATTGAATTTAAATCCAAATATCCTTGAAAATGTAGGCCCTACTACATTGTGCAACATGATTAATGTTTTTCGACTGATCGGATGACTCAACTGAACTGAATATCTCAGCAGATAGATTTATATTTAGGGAAAAAAAAGCTATGCTTTGAATTCACAACAGATTTCATCATTATCATTCCAAATTATTACGTACAACAAAAAAGTGTAGGGCATGCATGTATGGCCTATGTGCATGCTACATGTTCTACATAATGTACAAATTAACTTTTGCACTTTTAAAACTATTTTCTTCTCTCCCTAACCCTTAGTGAAAGTTAATTTCTGCTTCAACCAGTTTTCTTCTTTTTGGTGGAAGTTGTGTAAAATGGTTCTTTCCTGTAGCTGTATGATGAATCACTCCTTGTATCAGGCAACATAATGCAAGCGAGCTTAGAGTATTTTGGAACAAGACTTCCTAATTTAATCATCAGAATCGGCTTATTCATACGACAACCTATCATCACATCTCTCATACTATGCTTTCTTTTTTAACATCTTTAAAATAATAGGCCTACTATTTCAAGAAATTTACTAAAATTTTTTCAATTTCTGTTTGAGGTTTGGATTGAAATCACTTATTTTCCCAATATTCTGGGAAATTCCTGTCTACTGAAGTCAGCAGTCAGGCTTCCAGCTCATGTTTTATATTGTCTGCTATAAAGGCTATTACGTTTATTCATCTTCTCTATAAAGTTGGTTTATTATCTTTCTTTTTTTTCTTTTTTTTTTTTTTGAGGGGGGGGGGGCGGGAGGTTCCTACATCTATTGAATTGAGGAGGCAATACATGTGTAGGTTCAACAACTGAATTTATTTTTCTTTTTTGTAACTGTACAAAATGTAGCAATTTTGCAATGTATGCCTCTGTTCAAGCCTGAAGATTATATTTCTGCTAATTTGCTCAGCTTTGATACTCTCCTCTATGGCAGAAGGAAAGCCAGACTCTTAGAAAATTTATATTTTACAATGACAGTTGTACATTGTGAGGATTCATTGTTTAATGTACGAGCGACATTAAAGCTACATTATTTCTATGAAATTTTAATCACACATAATAGTCAAGTCTGGCAATACACAATATTGTGGCCTGTTTGAACAACAAAAAGATCATGTAGGTCTATTTAATTCTTCATAGTAAGTAGTAATCATTCTAACCTTGAAGCAATTAAAAGTATGAAAACAAGTCCTGATATTGTTTTAAAGCTCGCATTCAAAATAAAAAATCACTCCCATTACTCTTTCAGTGTTCACAACAGCCGTCACCATCTCCACATGTGGAGCTTCATTTACATAATATAGATTGACAATTTACAACTTATAAAAGTCAAATGCACCATAATATATGCTCCCTCAGTGACCACCCTCACAAAAAAAAAGAGTAATTTTGAACAGTCCTCAATTCCGCAGCCACAAATTATCTCAAATCTCATGCACAATTCTGACCTAAAAAAAATTCTGCTTTTCAATCAACAGCTAAACAGATTCGATTGGAATAATATTAATCTTATAAACCATTAAATAAGAATAATATGATCTCATGTACAAATTAAAAGTTGAGAAATAATTTTTATATTCTAAAAATATTTTGGTAGGATATAGGCCTACATGTGTAACAAAATCAATATCTCAATATGAAAAGTAAATTTACGAATCATATACAAATTTAAATAAATTGCTCATTTGCTGGATAAAAGCAAATAAGATGAAAATCAAAATATGCGTAAAATTGTAAATGATGAGAAGCCAAATAATTACATAGCCTACAGTTTTTAAAAATATCTGCAAAATAAGGTCCAACAAAAATATAGGGCTTACATTCTACATATCTGCAGTATATAAAACCAAAGTGATAGTAAAAACAAAACAAATAAAATTTTAAGATAACATTTCAAGTAACCACCCACATGTTCCAATCACATCTGACATTGAAAAATATATAAAATCATATTGATGAAAATTTTAAAGAAAATGCAAGTACGAAGCTGAATAAATCTCGAGCTTAAAACATGAACGTGTGAACTTCCACATTAATATATTTAATCATCTTACCTTTTAAATAGACATGCTGGTTTTGAAGCTTTGAATGAAATATTACCTCCCTGTACCCTCTGTGCATCACACCACCACATTTGAAATGAAATGCAAGGGAAGAGCCAGACTGTTGCTACCAATGCAATGCACTGTGTGAGAGCCTCGCACACACTCACAGAACACACACACTAGCAAGTTACATGTACTGGTATTGAGTCATGCCAGTGTGCATGCATGCTTGTATTGCACTGCTTCAGGGTCCTCTCTTCTTTTTTTTTTCCTTGCCTGGCTAATAATAATCCGCAAAACATGTGACCTATTCTATGCTGCAGTGTGTGTGTGTACATGCAACGAGGATACCCCCCTGTGCCAGTGTGTCTTGCACCAGTACACACAGTCAATGCGCTGCTTTGACCCGAGAAGATGAGATGGAAAGAATAAAAGAAAGAAATTTCAAGAGAAAGGGAGGAAAAAGCAACTCCAGGAGAGCTGTTCTATTATTATAATGACACACAGTAGGATATAGCGAGTGTGTGTGTTGTTGATGGGTGTGTTTGTGTGTATGATAGACAGAACGAGGGAGAATGAGAGAAAGAGGAGAAGAGGGGGATAAAAGATAGAGGAGACAGAAAACCCTTTTGTTGTTGACAAAACCACAATCTTTTGTCCAGGAGATAAAAGACCTACGGGACTTCGGACTTTGCTGATGAGATCAATTGTCATCAAAAGCTATAAATGAGATAATAGAGCATACTGTTGGGAAAATGCAGTTCAAATGAATTGTTCCATTGAATACAGATGATATTTACATAGAATGATAGATATGACGTCTAAAAGGATATCAAATATCCAACCTAAAATGTTACCCCCCAAAAGCAAGTATATGCTGACCTACATACTGTCAAACCAGACAAATGGTCAAAGTAAAATTCATATGCTTTGAATTTTTGATTTTTTTTTCAATGGACTACATTTCAGCACGACACTTTTAATATAATCCTACACATATGCTGTTTCCAAAATGGTTCGAATTAACCAGAGACAAATACATGAAAATACAAAAATTATACATGATAAAAAGAAAAAAAGTTTAGGCCTATGTGATAATAATTATGAGATAACACAAGTAAACCATATCTATAGGCCTATAGATATCTATCATTTCAATTTGTTCAAAATTGAAAAGGGTCTAGATAATATTGAACATCTTAACCCTAACTTACCTGGGGGGGGGGGGCCTTTAAGGCCCCCCCTCGACATTTTTCGCGATAAATCCGCAGTACGAAATTTTTTGATCGTGCCGCTCACTGACTTTTTACTTTGAAGTCTTGCGCATCTTTTAAAACCATTTTCGCGTAAATCGGATGTACCGTTACGACGTTCCACGATTTCCAAAAATTTCCGTCAGACCGAAAATAGCTCCAAAACGTGATTTCATGTACAAAGTCAATGCAAAATGTGTTTTCAGCTAGAATTCATAAATGAGTGCTTATTTTTAATATTATTGACAAGAGTCATTTAATTTTATGCTATTTATGGCCGAAATAATGTCACGGATGAATTGTGTCGAAAAAACAATAAAAATAAAAAGGTAAAAAAACAAAGAAATACATAAGAAATTTAAAAAACAATAAAATACATAAGAAATCGATTTTGGTACCGGAATTTTTTTCTTTTACAATTCTTAGGAATGCTATAAAGAATATTTTCACAAGAAATTAGCTTTCTAGGAGCTTTATTTAGTGAATTAGAGCAAAAAGTATGATTTCATGAATAAATTAGCATAATTAATTCATATAAAATAAAATTTATGAATTTAGTGCAATTTACCTATGCAACCGCGTAGATTACTTGATTCTCTACCTTCATGCGAATTTTCGTCGCGATCGCGCGATCCGCGGCCGAGATCTTAGGGGGGGCCTAAAAGGCCCCCCCCCCCCAGGACTTTAAGCTCACAAAATAGCCCAGGTAAGTTAGGGTTAAAGGTGGTGTATAGTTTCGGGAGAAAGAAAAAATTAATCTGGATTCACATTTAGATAAATTATGAAAGATTGAAAACAATAACAATAATAAAGCAAAATATAGTACTTTAAATCTCGTTTCAGTGTCTTTATTTCATAATATAAGTATAAAAAAGATAAGACGGGGACCCGTCTCAGGTTAGCGCTCACGTGGAAAACCAATGGGGATTCTCTCTGTGTTACACACAGATCTTCGCACTAATTCACGCCGTAACCTCCGGCGTGAGAACGTCTCAGCAGAGGTCTAAACGGCAGTTAAATTACGCTACATTCACAAATTTTCAATGAAATTCATCGGAAATAATGAAAGGAATGTCACAAGATCTCTCACACATATCTTTTAGTGCAATGTGGACAACATGTAACCACATTTGATCGGTTTTATGCCAATTCCTTTTTTGTTACCAAAACTATACACCAGGTTTAAAGATAGAGTAGTAGGCATGATGAAAAAAATCAAAACATTCTTGTTTATAACATAATCTCAAGCATAGGAAATAAATACTACACACCAAAGGAATTTACAGAAAATAGCGTATTTGCTGACAAAAGAGCAAAATAACCATAAATTCTGAAGCTGGACGTCCTGTCAAAGCACATGCGTGATTAACACGGCCAAGTGGAAAGTCTATGAGTATATCATGTGCACGCGATTCGCACCGGATCTGTGTGTGTGAGTTGTGCCTTGACTTGTGGCGAGATCGCGGTCTACTCCAAGTCTGAATTTGACGGACTGTTTCAATATTTTCTCAACATTTCTTCTAAACTCATTATCGAAACGTGAATATAATCTTGTGTGGGCATATGTATATGTTACTGGAACAATATGAAGACATAATCACACAGATTAATCCCAAATTATTTTGGCTGTAAGAAATCAAGCTTTGCTTTAAACTCAAATCTGGGAGTGATGAAGGCTATAGTCATTACATGTATCATATCAGTGACATATTTTTTTATTTGATGAAAAAGCAGGCCTACATGTATCAAACATGTGGTGTGGTGTTTGTAAATACACATGGAGAAGAGGACCAAAATAACAATTCTGAATTTATGATTTCAATCTATTTACTTATTTAATTTTCATATTTTCAATTTTGATTCATAACATGTATGTTAAATAGACAATCTGTCAACCTCTTGAGTTTGTATACTAGAACAAATGCTGTGAGATAAAAAGGGTTAAAAGGGGCATTGATTTCAAAGTTATTACCATACCAGCATAAATCTTTAGCATTCTAAATTGACGAAAGGTAGTATAAACCAAGAAATGTAAAAAGATATTGTGCAACTGAATATGATTGAATTCATGATAGTATACATGTAGGCCTACATGTCTAGGCCTAAATGTTCAACATGTAAATTTATATATTTACAGTCAGCACAAACTGAATACAGTTGCAGAGACCTGTCCTACCCGGATGAGATGAATTATTGTCCAGAACATCGCAACAGACGACTATAACTTATAAATATCGCTATGCCTAGTCAGATGAAATTTAAAACAGGATTTCTTTCGTGGGGGATTCTGTATTTCTTCATAACGTTATTCATATCACTAGGGAGTACACCAGATGCACATAGAAATTGTACATTAAATTACTGTATAGCCTGTAGGCCAACAAGAAGCAAATGGAATTATCGGCGGAAGTGTTGGCCATATTTAAAATGTTTCCTCTCCTGATAAAAACCACTAGTAAATTCAGTCAATACAACCTGCACTTATCTTTGTAATGTAAAGCTGTACATGATACATCATTTTTTTTTTAGAGTACTTGGGAGTCTATCCTCAAGATATTTTCATATCTGCCATGTCAACAATAATCTTTCACATGTCATTTTTTTTTTCAATATTCATTTGCAAAATGCATTGGACTTAATTGAAGAGCATTAACAGGTAATTTTTTAGAATGAATTCATCATTGTTATCTGACAAAAACATCAAATGCATCTTCCAAGAAACGATTTCATCATTTCTGTTTACATTACAACACCACAGCTACAACAGCCATTACAAAAACACCAGAATACAAGTCTATGCCGTATTGACTGCACACACCAGTGGAATATTATGCATGTAGTGTGGTGAATTTGCTTATTTGGCTTTCGGGCACGGTGTAGCCTCTTTCATACAGGGCCTCCTTGAATATAATAAATCCTCCCTGTGTGCCCCCCTACTGGCAAGAGGCCATGTGTGCTCAACATGGAATGCGGATATCTGGAAAAGCGCTGCATGTACAGGTTATCGTGTCAGACAGGGCCAAGCCATCTATCTTCCTTCGCTCTCATCCTCTCTCTTTCTCTCTTTAGTTTCCATACCTATATGTTCAGCCAAGTAGGGGATTTAAAGGGAATCAAGATAATCACAGACTCCTTTATCCGGCCAAAGGATTAAAGAATAATTGACAATAGAATCCTCGGCTTATGAGTTTCAACTAGAAAACAAGCACTTACATTCATTGTGGAAATATTATAAGGCTACATGTAGGCCTACATATATTCAAATGTACATTGATTGAAGATATCGTATGCCCAATTCTTTCACAAAACAAATCACTTACATTTCAAAAATTTATAACAATTGTCCTTATCATGTGGTGCTGCAGGATAATTGGGGTGCTACAGGAAAAGTGCATTATAAATATTAGGCCTAGTATTATTATTATTATTGTAATTCTACCATTGTACATAAAACTGTTGAATAAGATCTATTTCTCCATTTTACTGTATAAATCTTCACCTGTGCAGAAGTTTTAGCCTATACGTCTTGAATGACCAATTCATACACGTAACAAAACAAAGAAATATAAATTGGGGGGGGGGGGATTTGTGACATATCAGGCCAAATGTACATGTATGCATCATACGTTCTCCCTGAAATAAGGGAGTGTCTTTGGCCCCATGTATTCAGCCATCAGAAATAATATACCATCAGGATAAAAGACAGATTTTGAAGAGATGCAAAATATCCACATCAGACAGATTTTATGTCTTTGTGTCACTGCTTATCAAATATTGAACATTATATAATAATTCTGCATGCAATAAATTTTTTATCACGTAGGCCTTAAACATATGGATGGGGTAAAAATCGGCACAATTATCCTAAACTAATTGCATACAGATCACAATTTTAGAGATACATGTAACACCACATACATTTACCACATTCTAGAAATATTTCAACTAAAAAAAAAAAAAAGAAGGGAGATTTGAATTGTCCTCAAAATAATATTTTCCAAATTATTTGGAAATATTGGAATATGATGTGTAACAAAACGTAAGCCTTCCATGTCAAATGGACACACTACTCACACACATGAGCATGTTATGAGGCCAGTTTAAAATGATTGTTAGTTTCTCGTACAGATTTTCTAAAAATGAGGTTGGGCTTCAGTGTTATTTCGATCAGTAGGCCTATATTTTTCTACATGTAGGTTGGCAGTTTTTCATGCTACAGTGTCACGTTCAAAACACTTTTCAAAGCAAAGACCAAATTATCAAGAAGAAGTAAAAAACAGTTACTATAAAGTAGAGACAATAATTTTAAAAGTTGTATCGTAACATTTCAAGAATAGGTAGCTCTTCAAATTTTAATCCAGACAAAATAATTTCCAATATTTCCTGGCCTAGCACATTCAGAACAGGGCCCTGTTGCAAAAATACTTTTGTTTCACTAAAAAAGTTAGCCCTCTGAGACTATCGACATTCAAGAATAGAGGAAAATTATAAACCACATTACAGTGATTATTAAGCATGTTTATATGCACCTGCACATATACATGTACAACTAAAATTTAGTTAGGCCCTATTTATTTATCTATCAATTATGAGATTTTTCATATCATTACTGGCATTAAATCATTCATGGGTGTGGTTTCAATTGATTGATGCATGAAACAATTTCGTATACTTTTTCCTGCACGATTGTAGTAATGTGCTGCTGTAGTGTAAATTACATAAAATTGTAAATGTTTACTGTAGTCAGAATGCAGTGACATCACATGTGCCTACATGCTTATAGTTAATGCTCAACATTAGCATGTGCCCCGTTGCCCGGGCAACCAGATTTGACCCTTGGGCAACCAAATTTGGAAGAAATAATAAAAGTAGTTGCCCGAACAGGGCAACCACATTTCTTTTTTCGTGAGACTAATGTTAAGGCCTACATGACATACTTATGTACATTATTGGGCTTTTCTTATTTTTAGCCCCGTTAAACTTGTGTAGATGTAGGTTACAATATGAACTCATTGTAAATCACATTTTATGAAAAGTTTTTGACATACATTTTATCTTTGATGTTTTCATTTATTTGGCAGGGCAACCAGATTATTCATTCGGGCAACCATTTCGGAGGAATATCAAATATTTGGTTGCCCTGCAGGGCAACTACTAAAACATGTTACTGTTGAGCGTTTTCATGGTAATATATAATTTTTCAAATTGTACCCTGAGTATTATGCTTAAAGGTAGTATCAGCCTTTTTCACAAATTGCGAAAACTAATGCAACTTGGCATAACTGTAGAATATGATCGACCTATACTGTCTATTCAATCTTACTGTCATAGGTTGCCTAGATCAGTAATACGAAACACAAATCTGACTACCAATCTTGACCAGCTCTCCATCAACATCGTTGATATTGCAGCGCGTGCGGCACGGATCGCACACAGCAATATACACACGGCGCATCAGCGTGCATTATTCTCTGCGCTAACGGTCAGCGGTTCGCACCGTACGGTATATTTTTCGAGGTTCGAAAAAATAGGAATGAATTTTGATAATCGCAATATAATGACAAACATACACATTTGAGCTTAATCATGTTGTGGGATGATATAATCATTGGTATACTACTATATCATCTCAAAAACTAGAAATTTAATATTTTTGCCTGCAAAAGGCTGACACTACCTTTAAGAGCTAGCTTGCCTGTGATATGGTGCAATAATTGTAAACTGTGTGAATAATAAAGGTCAATTCATAAATTTGTTTTGTTTACTACATGTAGTGTATGTTTGTCTTGACTGTGTTATAATTCACCATTTCATCCATGCCTCATATTCTAAATTTTCGCACGAAGATCGGCAGGTGCGAATTTAAAAACATTCAAATATATGAGCATGCTTTTTTAAACATGTATTGGGTACATTCAATTGCGTGCTTACTAAAATTCAGCTTGAATTCAAGAACCTGTGAACATTCTTTGTGAGACCGCGCAGTGCAAAAAAATAATCTTGCGAAAATAACAGTGAATAAAGTATTTCATAAAAAAGGAATACCCGGTAATAAAAGTTATTTTTTATATGGCAACTTCAATTTTCCTTTCACAGGCATGAAACTCAGGCATAGAACTCTGCGATAGCTGCTGTTGAAGGTCATAAAATGATGATTGGTAGCTTTAAAAGCGTTGCCATATGGAGCTAACTTCGCATGGAGTGCCCATGGGCAACTGCCATTACCACATGCAGTCATATAATATGTCAGGGATCACCTTCAAATTTTAAACTGTACACATCACACCAGGTTCAGCTAAGGGATCAACATATGAAGTTTTGTGAAACAAATTTCTATAAATTTTGTTCAAGTTGTGTAATATGTTTGTATTCTACATAAAATAAAAATATGAATTATAACACCATGATTTTCAGTAATATAATGTACCACAATGTGAATTCTTTTTAGATAGTTATGAAATGTGTCTTGCAACAGAAATATCACTGGAGCCTACATGGCTATATTATGCATGCATGTCATATCCCTTCAATTTCACATCTTTTTCTACCAAATTATGGATAATTTTCATCCACAAACGTTAAGAAAAACTACACAGAGATTAAACTTTATATTTGCTTATCATGATTGATAATATCCGGAGAGAATTTAGGCCTATCTAGACATTTCATCAAGTCGAACATGTACATTGTATATAATGGACATGTGCATAAAAGAATTGATTTTTCAAATCTTGCTATTGACATTGAAGCTAAACTTTCGTAGTTGCACCCAAAATAATTTGGAATGAACCTGTTCAATATGTCATCATAAGAAAGGAACATAATATAATCAATACATAGGCATCCATCTCCTTAAAATATTTTGCCCTGTTCGGCATTGTACTTAACATTTGCTGTCATTTTTTTTTTTTTTTTTTTTATTATTTATCAATTGAAATCAATTAGGGCATAGGCTGCTAATTACCTAGGAGTATTAAGATACACTGTAATTAATATAATTATAAATGAAAAAACGTACATGTACAACAATGAAAAAGCAATTTAGACTGGGTTTGACATGTTGTTGTGTTGAGGAAATGGTTCAAATCACTTTCAAGTTATACAAGGTGTGTGCAGGTGCTAGCAATTTGTGGAAAATTACTACGACTAGGCCTCCCCGTACCTGTACCGAGAAGGCTAGCACATGTCTGACGTGACAATTGATGGGTCATGTAACTGTTGAGAATGAGTATGATATCATGGTGAAGAAGAAGGTTTGTATGCCTGCTGGCCTATCGTATCCTGGCCCATCCTGGCCTGGACGGTAATGATTCCATCCTGTATAGACAGTACTGAAGATTGAATCATCCACTCGTGCTCTCCCACATCAGGCCATTTTTATTTCAAAACTATATGTTACAAGAAAAGGCCAGATATAAGGGGGTGTGGGAGGGGAAGGGTCATGGATTTTTAATCACAAACAAAAACTATACTAATTTGCAGTGTAAATTGTATCATCCACTCGTGCACTTCACATCAAGCCTTTTCATTTCAATATGAAGAAGTTTTCAGAAATATTATGGGGGAGGGGGGAGGAGAAAAGCAACAAATGGACATGGTTAACATTTTCATTTAAAATAGTACTATTTACTATTAAAGCAGGTTGATAAATTGGGATTTTCTTGGTATATGGGGCTCAACACTAAACAGGGACAACTATTAGCTCCTAATTCTTTAACTTAAAATCCCTAAGGGCCATTCCACGGTCGGGAGGACATGTGCTGTTTTCTTCTTTTTGCTTTATTTCAAATTCAGGTTGTATTTTGGGCTTTAAACTTTTCTGAAATTATTATTACATAAGGGGACACAGATTAGGTTAGATTTTACATTCAAATTGTATGTCCTTATAGGAGAATCCAAACTATACATAGATTTAAGCACATGGGACTACATGCAGTTTTTAAATTTTTTTTAGGAACTTTTACAGAGAACTATCATTTCTTTTGCATTTTTTCCAACTGGATAAGCTTTAGAATATTCAATCACACCAAAATTAACAATAAAATTCAATCTGAAGTTACAGAAAAGGTATGAAAATTTGAATTATATCTTGACGGACAAACTGTAACGCGAGTTACCGTAACGCGAGTTACCGACATAAACGCTCCCTGTATTTTATCTGTTCATTTTTTCTTTACTTTGATGCAGTTGATAGGTTCAAAATATACTACTTTCAGTTTAAGATAGGAAAAGTTATGTCAACACGGTGTAGTTTGAGGAGAATTTGCCTTAACATTCATCGTGATTTTTACCATGTCCTTTTTGCGTAACGCGAGTTACCGAAGTTCAACAACCCGTGAATCCGAATAAGCTTGACCAATATTTTTCTTTTTCAATATATTTGGTAAGCCTATGTCTCCTTTACATGTGGTGCAAAAAGTAACTTGTAGGTGTTACCATTTTGAACGATAGAGGGATTTAAACTTGAAAGGTACCGGTTATTTGTAACGCGAGTTACCGTGGAATGGCCCCTAAATTCAGAGAATTTTAAATGAGGCCCTTTAATAAGTAACCCCTTAAAATTAAGTGTGCTTGAAGTTCTTCGTAATATGATTAAAGGGATTACAAATCCCCTACATGTCATATACACTGGAATGTAGCCTATTATCTGAAATACCCAGAAAAATACTGGGCACACCTAACACCAGTCTAATTGTACCATTATCCTTTTTAATGGGTATTATAACTTCCCATGGTGTTGGCTGGCTAATTAAAATGTTTACCTCCAATGACCAATTCCTTCGTGGTAAAAAGCACTATAGGCCTATACAGTACAAGCCTGAGCCTTCTTGTACTTGAACTGATGGAATCTATGGTAAGCTTTTAATCCTCTCACATCCTCATCATTCATGGATTACAATAGAACATAGCCCAAATCCCCCCTCAGTGACACACATCAACAAACAAATATTATCTACATAGAGATAGCCAGGCAGATAGACACAACATAGGCACATTGAACTACTGAAACAGGAAATGCAGTAAGCCCCATGGCTTCTGTGAATTTACACCAGCGACATCGAGCACAAAAACAAGTCTAAATTTTAGTCAAAATGTAAAATGCTTAGTCATTATCTAACATAACTAATATCTGTGTTTTTCGTCACACACAAGACACAATACTTGTTTGTAGTGTACTTGTAATGTATCCCCTCCTCAAAAACCACAACCGATATTTGTATGGATATATTCAGCCCCTCCCTATTCGTAAACATACAATACATACATTTACATCACTTTTAAATGGGAATAAGGCTTGCACATTGGTGCAATATTTTTGGCACATTGTATCATAATCTTCAGAACAAAAAAGAAAAAGAAAAAAATAAGTGGGTCGATTCTAAAAGCAAGCTGGTTAAAACTGCGTCAGATGTACAAAGGTTGTACATGTAGGAAAAACAGGTGGTGTATTATTTATTTTTTTAATCAATGGTTCAAGATATTAATAAATATACACAGGGAAAGTAAACAGATGAGGTCACCGATTTACTTATTTTTAATCAACCTTCTAACATAACATTAGATTTGCTTCCAATTTAGTTAATGGGACTGTTCAGATAATCATCCAAAACCAAAAACAGAACACCCCCCCCAAAAAAAAAAACGCTACATTTGTATCATCATTGATACATGTATTCAAATCCAGTATTACTCATGTTACTCATAGAAATTATGAATACCGGGTAAACCAGATTGTAATATTTGCATACCAGCAATGAAATGCATATTTGACAGCAAAATATTGTACAAATATTCACAAAATATTATGTAAAATAAATCTGAAAACATTCGGAATCAACCAAAGTCAAAATATCTAACTAAATCTATTCAGTTTGACATAGGCCTGTATGATTACTGATACAGGATGTAAATGTAGTAAATACAGTGTGGTTTTTTTTTTCCACAATGACCAAGATTAAAATAAACCATATAATAAAATATCGTTTTGAAACACAACATGGTCTAACAAAATTTGATACCAATTATTCATTCTAATTCACAGCAACTTAATTTATCTCAGGTTTCTTTCCTAATCAATTAATAAATTCTACTTCTGGTCTGACCCTAGATATAATGATATGCGGCCACATATTACTCATAATCTTGGGAAATGGAGCAGAACATATGTAGGGGGATGTGTATGCTCGTATACTCCCACCATGTGAATGTACATGTATAGAGTGGAAAGCATTATAGTCATGTTAGAGTGCTGTAGTATGTAAATATGGTGAATGGCAGAGCTTTAAAAAAATTAAAAAAATAAAAAACAACAAAATATATAGTGTACATGTAGGTTACTACAGTCACAAACACAAATAATTTCATGTGCAGAAGCATGAAAATTGAGAAGGTGGATTAAATCAAAATCAGAGAAATATCATCTGCTTTGAGGGAGTGGGGTTTAGACAATCAAAAATTAACATTTTGTCTTTTCTTACTTTCAAGAAAATGGCAGTTTACCACTAATTAAACAACGTGAAACTTTGTAAATAAAATACCATGCTATACATTAATCATGAAAGAGAGAGGATTGCGCAATAACTGAAGGCATGTCAAAGCAATGGTATATGGAAATAATGGAAACTGAAACTGATGTTATTTGTAAGTGTAAACCTTTGAGCAGTTACTGGATATTTCCTAAACCATTGTAATTACATACTCATTTAAAGATCCTGGTTGTGTTTTCTTGATACAAACTTCCTTTTATAAGATACAAATGCTTTTGAAATAAAGATCACAATAGAGCAATGGAAAATAACATTCCTAAAATCCAGAAAAGCGTGACCTTATAAGCCCTCGTCGAACGATAAATCACTCCCTGATTTTGTTCTAAATCCAGTGAAAATAGTAGGCTTTGTTTTTAAATTTGATTTCTGAGACTTGTTCTTCCAAGTGAATTAAAAATTTAAAAAAATAGATTTCTGAATTATATAGGCCTACATTGTAAATATTATTTTTGGAAAGTTCACATGTAGCCCTACATTGTAACTTGCCTCAACAAAAAACAAAGATCAATTTCAACAAGAATATGTTTTTAGAACGTTGAATGAGGGAACAAAAATTTAGGACTAATTCATACAGCAGACCAAAATTAGATCTGCCGTTAAAAGCAGCGCCAAGTATCCCTCGATTCGCTTGGATAATAATGACGTAAAGCACTGTTGCATCACTGTGCATATAAAGTCAGTAACAAAAGGGTATTAGCCCACTGTGTGAATCCCTTAGGACTCATCTATTGACAACATATTGACAAATTGATTAGATCCTATCTATGATTATACAGGTCGTCCTAAATAAAGTCACTATATGGGAGGCACTTTTAACACTGCTAGCGAAACTTAACACTATACAATGTACATTGCATTTGATCTAAATATTATATTGACATGTGTGCATGACTATAAAAATTTGGTGCATTCTTCCTTTAAACATGACTTTCATTTCAATAGTGATATCAATGGACATTTAAAAGAGTTGTTTTAGGCCTACTTATGACAAAAATCTGCTTATAATACGGTGGAGTGACATACATTGTACAGTACACCTATGGCAATGTGAACAACTTCTCCCGATATAAAGGGCTCAATACCGACTATTAAATCAAATCAATAGTTCTTTATTCACATACATGTACATGTATCATACAAGGAAATGCATAATTTATCTAAGCTGACTAGTCTTGTTGACTTGAAGTGACATCATAATGTTCAACTAATGTATTCATAAAAAACATTACTCAAATCAAATTAAATTCAAAATGATTTGTATATTTTCCTTCATAAATGTAGAAGCCGATGAGGAATTAAAGGAATTAACAGTAAACTATCGAAAACACTACCTGGGCCCACTGAGATCAAATTAAATTTTGCATAACTTGAATTATTGTTGATACCAATCGCAACTGTGTTCATCAGAGAAAGGGGATACATGTAGCACTCGCGAACAATTGAGATCAATTGTATATCTTTATGCTATTGTGGGCCAGGTATAGACAAATTTGTTGGCTAAAACCAAACCAGTAGGCCTATGTACCAGCAAATATATATTTTTTTTAATCCATCTAAATAAGAAATTAATTGATATTACACAATAACATGCACATAATTATGGGTTCATGCATTATTGATGTATGGCCTACATGTATTGATAAGACAATCTTTTTTTTAGGGGGTGGGTGGAAAAGGGAGTGTTTATTTCACAGTTTTCCTCTTTAAAGTGTCATGCAATCAAATTATCTTTAAATTAATTTTATGGATTGAAACCAGATAATTCAGCTTTAGTTTATATCAATAAACAACATTAAAAACATATCTATATTAAAGCTTTGAGGCCCTATCCTTCTCTCTAGAACTGTTGAGATGGTCCCTAACAGTAACACAGGATACAGCGAGCTCTCGTAAACAGGAAGGCAGCAGTGCAGGCTATGAGTTCCATTATAAACCATCCCTGCTGCTTTTATGCACACAAAACATTCAATGCAGGTCTCTTTCTCAAGCACGAGATCTGCATCAGCTACACAGTGTGCAGTATTTGCATGGTTCAAATCTGGGTGTGTGTGTGTGGGTATTATTTATTGACCTTTGATATGCCATTGTCAATTTAATTTATCTGAGTAAATTGGTAGACTATAATCCACATTTATACTTTCACAGAAGGTGAAAAAGACTTCGCAAATAAAGAACAAAATCATGTAATTATGTGTGGGATCAAAATCAAAACGGACTTGATATTCATAACATTCTATTACCCAGTCTCAAATTGAACAATTGGCCTATATTGTGAAAAAGTAAGCTACATATTATTCACAGTCAATACTGTAATCACATAGAGATGAAATTTAACTGAAGATATAGAAATCTTGCAAATTACATTCGTTCCACCTTAGACAATTCTAAACATACGACATATACATTTACATAGTATGTAGGCCTACATGTAGCCTATTTTGTTGTTCTGTAAAACCCCAGTACATATTTCAAACCTTTCCTAACCCTTGTGTACATGTACAAGCACATAATATAAATATGAAAGATTACAATTAAAGCTATCTGTATCATATTATAAACAGTCTACAAATGAATATAGTTTGGTTGATTGTCACACAAAAAGACAAAAAGAAAGTTGTTCAATGTTGTTGTATTTTTTATGTTCAATTTTTATGAAAATTTATGAAAATATTCAATAGCGGCGTATCATTATTTTGGACACGTATTGCTGCAAAATATATCTGCAAGGGCAAGAATTAAAATATTATCGCACGGCCATCCAAGTAACTTTAAATTTAGATTTTTCTGGTTCACTCAAATGATATTTTATTTGTTTGTTTACTTCAACTATATAACAGAGAGAGGCCTTTGTTCCTGGATTCTACCATCCATCAATCAGGCTTCTCTAAACCAAGTGACCGATGTGACATTGGACCACCGATTCTAATATTGGATTCCATTTAATTCATTTAGATGACAATTCTTCTTCTGGACCTGGCAATATCTCAAATCAAATTTAATCATGCACTCTCCCTCTCTCTCCCTCCCTCTCTCTATCTATCTATCTATCTATATCTCTCTCTTCTCCGGATCCCAAGTGTAAAAAGCAAAGAAAATCCCCCGAGTGATGCAGAGTTAATATTAATCAAATATTCTGCACTTTACACTGGGCTACATGTATGAAACACACAAACGATGGGTGCGTTCACACAACCAACACTCACTCTTGTAATTCTAATGCCCTCTATAAAAATTAGACTATTCTAATTTTTTTTTGTAGCCATTATTTAAAAATACATCATATGCAACTAATTTAGAGCAGTAATATTCACACATAATGTATATAATATGAGTTTTAAAAAATATTAAAACTTAACTGCATAGCTTATGCTAAATTTATCATTTTTATTTCTGAAAGATCTAAGTTAGTCCCAAATTCATCATCGCCAATAGGGTTGATAATAATCCAGAAGAACCAATTCATGAGATTAAAGGTCCAACAATTTACCACAACAAAAATAATATGTATGGAACTATTAGTTTTGCAAAATACAAAATATTTTTTATATTGTATAAAATATCACCAAAACATTTATTGCAAATATCAATTATTTTGGGGGACCTTCTCTTGCAGTAATATAATATATATTGTGACTTTCTTTTAAGTATCTATGTACAAAAACAATTTACAAGACAACCAAACTTCAGCTTATAAGTATGTTTAACAAAACAAATATTTATTGAAAATTCTTTGGGGCATTATTATATTTTGACTTTCATTCAAGTAGTATTTAAGAGCATTTTAATAGACAACCACCCTTGATTGAGCATGTTAATGAGTTGCAACACCCTCTTTGATGATAATAAAACATGAAGAAACGTAATGTCATCTCGACTCTGCAATATTGCATCATTTGTTCAGGGATAAAAGGGCACATGTCAAATTCTATGTAAAAGTCAACTCCTTTTTGGCTCTGAGAATATGATGTATCATGTTTATAATTAAAACTCGGTATGAAACATGAAGTCAGGCTGTCTGAAAGAGGCCTTTCGTAATCCTCGCATCAGGCTCTTGCATTGAAAGAATGAGTCATTTGGCTTGAGTGTGTATTTCAGGCATACAAATGCATTTTCCATTATGCTGATCACAGCTTGTTTGTCAAGACTTATACCCTGTCAATGATGGAGCACTAGTCTCACATCGAAAAACCTTTATAGAGAATTGCAATTGTTAAAGAGACACAGAAATTAAATTCTCACATATAATGGAAAAAAAACTTGCACTAAAAAGGTCTGAAAACACAAGTAAATAGCAACTAGTAAACAACTTTTCTTAAAAATATGTCCTATCTGAGAATTGGGAAACAGATACATGTAATACTGAAATTGATGAAGGAAAATATATTCTTTTTTTTTTCTCTCTCGATTTTGTAATCCATCGCAAGTTATTATTATTATTTTTAATATTCCTAATAGCACTGATAAATCAGAAATACTGGTGCATATTTCTTATCAAACATATTCAAATGCAAAAGGGCATTGATTTGCCAATTTAAAAAAATTAATCACTTAATTAAATTTCTGATACATGGAACGTGCAAATTCATGTTTATCAAGTAAGGACAATAGGGCAGCAATTTCATTCCAAATTTCAAAATAAAGGAAAAGGATTTGAGTTGCACTGCAATTCAGCTCTCTGAACTCTTCAGAAATAAAATAACGATATCTTATTAAGATTACAGGCATAAATAATTTCGGAAGGAAATCCACATTACGATTGTATTATCAGTCATCAATACTACACAAACTTGGGGGAAATTTCTTAACAAATAGCCATTTCCAGATTCATTGGCAATAGGTTGTGTACATAGCCGCCTTGTTCCTGATTCTTAATAAGAAACTATTATAATCATTATTAATATTCTTATGAATTATTATTATAAACGATAATTTGCCTACTAAGAGCGAGTAAGACCTTCATTAATGGCAATTTACACAACACTGAAAAACAATTCCATCCCTTAGTAGACAATATATACAATAGTAATATAATTTATATAAATTTACAAATCATAGTGTTCACAGTCCAGGGTTACATTGTTGTTTCCTTATCATAAATGATACTTACATGATTAGCATGTACAAAGTTCATCTCAAAGCTGTCCATGAAGTAGGTTCCTCATCCTGTATGCAAACAAAAATGGAGATCAAATGCAAAAGTTAATGTATATTTTGTTTCTTATCTATAATAAACTTCATATTCCAAAAAGGTTATTATGTTGGAAATGAGTACTTTGTACCTCATCTTTTTGAGAATACAAGACTACAAATACAGACTACATGTACTTCTAGATGAGATAAAGTCTATTCATAGGAGACAAAAAAGACATACAAAGGGTGCAGATGTTTACATTGTATGTTGTCACAGAGAAATATTTCCTGTATTCAAATCCATCTGTTCATATCTCTCCCTTCTTCTTTCTCTCTCTTTACCAATAGATATCTTTCTTCTTTCCCCCTTTTCTCTCTCCAGGTGATTTTCCCCTTCTAGATATTTCTCTTGCCCTTTATATCCTTCCAGATATTTCCTTTTCTATTTGTATCATTATATTATCGAGTCTCCAAACAGTTACAGTTCTATACGAAGAATGCAACTTTACCAACACTTGGAGTGAATACAAAAGAGAAATGTTGGTTAATTTCAAATTCCAAGAATGAATAATTCATTATGATTGGCAGTGATATATTACTTTTCTTTCTTTGATACGGAAACAGAATATATTATGACAAAGGGATTTGAGTGGGGAAATTGCTTGCTTACATTGTACCTGTAAAGCTCATCAAAATACAATAAAATCCCACTTCGTTGCATTTCGTATCATAATAACTGGCATAATATTATTTTCTACAAATGTTTATACTAGTTGATCAAATTTGCCCTCGTGACAGGTTGCTTCCTGCATTTTCACAATAATGACGATTAGTGTATATATGCTCACAAGAAATCTACGTAAAATTTTCTAAATTTATGCATATTTGCATGGTGCCATTTCAGTCAAAATTAAATAACATTCCAGGTAGAATCTGAGATTAGCTGTGGGCATTTACAAGTGTGGTATATACAGGGAATAATTTTCCTGGTATCGCATCGCAATTTGCTACGCATTTTTGTATGATTGCTACACAAAATTTCTTTTGTGTAGCAACTATTTTACATAGGACTGTACATACTTCGTTCAAAGTATTTCGCCATCCACCCAAAACTGCTAATCAAATTTGAGAAGTAAAATTATTCCCTGATATAATTATGTACTTAAAGTTGAAACAACTTCTTCATTTATAATATGCCTCACCGATTTTATCTGTAAGATTATATTTTCATTTGTATGCATGAGAAAAATGGGTGTGTATGAGGGGGAGGGGAAGGCAGGGGGGGGGGTACATGAAGAAGCTAAGGCAAGATGATTTACACTGTCAGAAAAACAGAAACGTAAATAGCTCAAGAATCTCATCACCTGACAGAAAAACACCTCAGTCTGTCTTAGGATTGATATCCCCCAGCAACGTAGAAATGACAGAGACCATGGCCTGGAGAAGGCAAAATGAAAATTAGTTTTTCCTGTTTATCTCTGGTTGTGGTCAGGAGACTCACAGGGCACAGCATTCTGACTCATCATATAATATCTGCTGTCTTAAAGACCTGTCTCTCGAGCTACTAATTTAGGCTATGATGTCATCGTTGATTGAGAGCGAGAAGGGCAGTAACTCTCTTGATGACAACGTGAATGATCTAACGTCCTTCTGGCTTGACTTTGAGAGGGATGAACATTTTGTACGAAGGTCATGACATGTTCATTATTTAAATGAGGTAGTATGAAATTCAAAAATCTAGAAGCTTCTAAATGGAAGCTATTGTAAGTTTGAATGAGATGAAGCATTGATTCATTATCCAGGTCATTCATTTAATTAATTAATCACAATTAATTAATCCTATAGGCTTTAATAATTAAGATATCACTAATATTAATGAATAATCTTCACAGCATAGAAGGATGGATATTATTTGAAGTTTACAATAATATTTAAATGCCTTTACATCTCTCAACAGATGGAATAGGAAATCCAAATAAGAAAGATATAATATTACTATATTTTCTCACCAAACCCAAATACTTTTCTCAATCTAGTCTTGAGCCTGTACACCCAGGCTATTATAAAAATAAGCAATTGAAAAAGGGGGAAAGATTGATGAAAAGTAATCACGTGGAACTGTTTTCCTATTATGCTTCAAGTGCATGAAGCTAAAATCACAATTTCATTTATTCCTAGAACACTCTAAGATTAAGACAGCTTTGAATATTTCAAAGAAAAATTGAAATAGCTTATTTTTCTCTCCATCTCAAAAGAAATCATCTGCAGTCACACAAAAGGTCCCATAGCAACATACACCGGGGAATGCTATAAATATCATGCAATAATCCAAGCACGACCATTCACTGATCGGCTCCATATGCCACAAACAATTTCATCAATATTCGTACTGGAATATTAAATCTCTTATATGACATTGAATCTGTTCTAATAAGTAAGCTTAATGATGCAGAATTGATTGCTAATGTACCCTTCAGACATGTAAAACATGCAATTATTGAAAGAAGGACAGATGTGGAAGAGAGAGAGAAAAAAGCCTAATTACAGAGAAACCCCTCAACATTTTAACAAGATTGTTTTCTTCTTAGCTTAACCAGTGAGGTTTGGCAAAAGAAGAAATTGCTATTTTGAAACCAACCTGACTAATCTCTGTTCAAGCATTTCCCTCAACATTTTGATTAATTGTTTGAATCACCAACCCTTTTATTATCATAAAATAAATCCCTACATATTTCAAGCATTAAAAGAAAAGCCAAATATAAAAAAAAAAATTCATTATGTGAAACAGAAAGGCTTGCTCACATAGATTGGTGATAGTTTGAAATGTACATGCACGTACACATGTTTAATGCGCAAACTTGAACCCAACACACATCTTCCGATCTACTGTAATCGTGGAAAAATTCGCGGTACATTAATTTTCACGGATTTCATGTGAAGATCGGCAGGCGCGAATTAAAAAACCCGCGAAGATATGAGCATGCTTTTTTATGCATGTATTGGGAGGGTCCAATTGTGTGCTCACGAACACGCAGCGCGAATTCAAGAACCTTGTGGACATTCTTTGAGGCCGCTCAGCGCAAAATATTCATCGCAAGAAAATAACAGCGAATAAAGTATCCCTTAATATTTTCATAAAAGCTTTCACGAACAAAAATTTTTACTCTCAGAAATTGCTACTTCAAGTCAGGTGGAAAAAAAAACTTGCTGCCTTATTTTGTGAGTGGGTAATGCAGTAATCAGTTCTCCTGGGCAAGAGAAGCTATTTCTGGGAAACCTAGATCAATATCCAATTTGCTTTGATGGATGGAAAATAACAAGTGAAGAAGGAGAAACAGGATGAGAGAAGAGGAAAGAGGAAAGGAGAAAGACAGAAGGCAAGATATATAGGGAGGGCAATGTCAGATAAAAGTAGAGAGAAATGGATTTTTGAAGGATGTCATTTGTGTTTAGTTTAGCCTGAAAAGATTTGGAAAAAATAAAAGAATAAAAATCCCCTATAATAGAGTATCCAGTATTGACACAAATTGCCCAAGACATTTTTCTTGGCACTCAAAATGTGTTTACGCAATTTATAACTGTCACAGGATTTCCTATTTATCATTTGAAGAGATTTCCGAATAAGGCAACTACTTGAGTAGACATTCAAGAAGACCCGTTCTAGCATTGACTTTGAAGAATGATTGGAATATAAAGGCAAAGTAAAGCTACAACTCAATGGTACTTGATTTTATCCTGTTTTTGTAAACCCTACATGTAGCTCATTTCCAGGGTGCTTGAACTTCAATTCCAGTACCCACTTTGGTGTTTGATTTCTCCCTTGAAGGTCATCTTGAGTACTGCTACAGAAGGGGGAATAGAAAAGAAAATCTTACAGAATTCACATTCGCAGAATGCTCCAAAAGTTGAAATTTTCATGCTGGGAGACATAAAAGAATGTTAGCAAGTATTTAAATCCGTGTAGAGCAGCTGTATCTACTTGATGATATTAGTTTGTGAAATTTTGGATTTGTTTATATTTTGAAAATGCATAAAACTGCAAAATACTTAGGCCTACAGCAGAAGTAGAAAATAAATTAGTGTAATAGCTGAGATATACATGTAAATAGGGAAATAAAAAATAACTAAACATCCTTCTCTCTTGTCCCTATGCAGAGTACATTTCTTTTTACTTTAGTTTATATTTAATCCATATGTCATACCTTTTCTAGTGCAAATCCAATGCCTCATTGCTATTTTAGGGACCTAATATTTACAGTGAGCACTTTACATCTTACCTCTGCAAATCAATAAGCACTAAGCCTTCATAAAAATCAATGGCATCTAAAGACGAAAGTTGGGAAACTGTGTGGGAGCACAGGAATCATGTCAATTGAATGTACATGTACATACTTTGTTTTATACTTGCAGAAGGGCATAAAACTTGGTAAGAGATAACGCCCCTCATGCTCTCACTCAGCAACTCATGTTCACTTTTTTTTTTATGTGGGTCCCTTATTATTTATGTTTCTTTTGGTTAATTCATAACAAAGAATGAAAATAAAAGTGAAAGTTGAAATGAGGTTATGAGACTTCAAGATTAATGTTTTATTTGTAATAGATTGGACAGTCACATTGATTCAAGAACGTTCCCAAGCGTTCTGTGATAGACCAAATTCATCCATGCTCTAGTATACAACCATAGAATTGAACTTGAACATCATCAC
>CALNVZ010003435.1:2300751-2323216 GCA_940671915.1 Paracentrotus lividus | reverse complement strand
TAGTTACTGATTGATGTGTCTAAAGCCTCAGCACATCTTTCTTGGCATCTGGCTGAATGACTGGACCAAGAATTTCGGCATGCCCCCAAAAGGTCACACTTTTAAAGCGAAACTACAAGTACATTTACCTGTACAATCTCCTACAGAGGTACATGTAGTATGGGTTGTGGTCTGGGATGTTATCATAGCACATTTTAAATTCCATTTGGATGTATTAAAAGCCTTTAAATATGTATTATTTAAAAGAAAACAGCTGCTTATAAATGCAAATCTTGGCATCTTTCTTGAGTAAGAAAGATATGTCGAACGTTAACTTTGGGAGATGTCACCCTACCTCATTTCATGATCAGCATTAATATCATTCCATGATAATCCTTATTTAGGGATTTAGAATATGATAACCGTGTGATACATTTCTACCGGCTATAAATCAGCAACATAGATTTGTAGCTATTTTTATTGAATTGAGTTGAGAAAACTTTTGTCGTCTCTTTTGCAGTTTTCATTATTTGAACTTCCTCTTTCTCTAAGGATAGGAAAACTTGAAGATGTGAAGCTTAAAATGTAGAGCGAGGAAAATTTATCAACTTGAATTTGTTCTTTGTGCATTCCACATTTTCCCACCATTCCAAAATCATTCTGCATGGGTGCATTTTCAAAATAACTTGGCAAAGCGCTTTACAACTTAAGGTCATGGCTTGAAGGTCGAGGCTTTAAAGGGATACACCACGCACAAACTCCCTAATGATAAATGCAGTCATTTACTTGACTGAAAAAGTTTTTTTTTTAAATAAAATGTGTCTGTGCAGGTAGGCCTACATTTTTCCTTTCGAGGAATTCAAATAAAAATTCCAACTTCTGCTCAGATATGATGTCTATTTTCGCATTTTGTCTGTATGCTGAACATGCAAGAATGATAAGCATTGTTTGTTCCCCACCCCTCTATGCAATTATTCCAGTTTAGAGATGGAAATTGTCTAATGCACATGTAGATCCGTCCTTGAATGCAGTGCATGTATAGAGTGATAGAGGGTTAGTTATTGATTGATAGATCTCACTTAATTACATTCCACTTGGGTTTGGAATTACTAGATCAGGAAATTGTGTATCTAAAGGTCACTGCGTTAAAGGAACAATACCGGTTTCAAATCAGCCACGAAAATTGAAAGCGACATATTCGGTAAAGGATAAAAAGGGCAGAACGGGTATCTAGATTCATTGTAATTCTCAGAATCTGAACATCTGTAGCCTAGACATCAATGACTTCTAAATGCTGGGGTCAGCTAGGAGTAGGCCTACATTTATTTTAGCCCAATAGACACAGGCCCTATACTGTACAATCAATGCCAAGCCCTGGTGTCTTCGTAATCTCAGCAGCAAGTCTATTTCCTTTTTTAACTTTTAAACATTTATACGATATATATTTCATACTTGTCGTCAACCTGAGGCAATGTAAAACCTAATCATTGCCTAAAGGTGAATGATCTTTATTTCTATTTGCCCTCTAAATAAATTCTTACATAACAATTTATTTGGATGTAGGCCAACAGATACAGATACAATTGAAGATAATCCACACTAGATTGAAAATACAATACCTAATGTTATATGCCTATCCATTTGATTCATTGTATTTTGAGGGAAAAGAGTAAATATTTAATAGAAATTGCAATGTATGAAATCACTTGAAATGAAGCTTGGTAAATTTCACCTCATGTTATTTACTGCATCATTCCTATATGTAGTTCACATTTTCAGAGGTGAACTTCATTACTATTTTCTGTTTCTATTGGAATGGGATTCTGTAACCGCCCACCACAACTCAGTTCCAATAGATCACAACTTCAGATTTTTAAAATGCACATTCTCTGCTTCTTTGCACACAAGTCAAACTCTATACCCAACGCATGAATTGGCATTTGTCACACTGTTTGCATCTAGAATGCAAATTTGCAAAACATAGCAAATCAAACAACAGTCTGATTTTTTTTATAGCAACAGCTGTGTCGCAAATTCCCAAGACAGAAAATAGAAGGGATGGCAGAAAAGCAGCGCTCTTCAAACAGGCCTCATGAAATGAAATCTAGACTTGATTCCAGACGAATTCCCAGTTTTTAAGGCACAAAACATAGGTTATGCAGAGAAAAGAAATTTATATTACTAGCCAATCTTTGCCTGAATAATCAACTCATAGAGAATTCATTTTTCCTTCTGGGTTATGCCATTGCTGTATAGGTACAGGAAAAATCAAAATTGTTTTTATTATTTGTGACTTTTTATTGAAAAGAAAGTCAGATTCATAAAACATGTAGACTAAGTTGAAGAGAACAGGTGATTTCATGCAGAATCAACGACATCAATGTACATTTATGGAACTAATTCAATATTTTTCATACACATCCTTGTTTGGGGGAGAAAAAAAAAACCTTCCAATTATTAGCCTATCTATTTCGGTACTGTGCGAAAAAAAATTAACAATGAAATACACCACTAAAATTTTGCACATGTGAATGAAGTATGGTACTCGTTAAAGTTTAAAATCTAACACAAGCACACGTATTATCAATGCACAGTTTTTTCTTTCATTTTCAATAAATAATTAGCATACAATGAGGGGGTAGAAATGTTGCAATTCCTGGAAAGCAGGCTAGATAAGACTCTGAAATGAAAGCAAATAAGTCTCTTCACTGAATATCAAGTATTGTCCTCAGGGAAAGCTTCTTCTTCGATCTCATTTGAACCAAGATTCAAGATTCAGTTGGGAGATGGAATAAAATGTAAAGAGCATTATTTATTGTCTCATGCCTCAGCCTTCCATTGTGGACACAATCTCATCTTCATATCTTGAATAACATCAAAGAGAAAGATACTTTCATTACAACTGCAATAACAACATAGTTCAACCTTCCTGCAATGTAATTGTAAAATATGCTCCTCCATCTACATGTAGGCCTACATAAATCAGGATTATTGCAGTGGCTTTACAAAAATGTAGTACAAGATAAAATATTTATCATTTGATACTCATATTTCTTTTTTTTCTTCTCCATCTACTCTAGACCTCTGCTTTTTAACTTGTTTCTTGCAGTTTCAATTTGTTTTATTCTTGAAATTTATGGTTTGGCCAAAATGTTAACCTAAAATTTCTTGCCGTAACTTTTTTGGGTATTATATGTATAGGCCCCCTATACGTTTATAGCATTTTGATCAGAGACAGCCCAAATTAAATCGCTTTGCAATCCTGTGTATTTTTTCCACATGTAACTACGCTGGATAATACATCATATATTCAATATCTATCATTTCAAAACTGAATATGAAAACATAAAAAACATGTAGGCCTAAATATCGTAATTTCATAAGTATCCCTGGGGGCTTTAAGATTATAATCTCTGATCCTAATTTATGCAGTATATCATACAAGAACAAGGGAATGATTCATCATTTTTCCCCCCGCACTACATTAGGTACTTGTATCGGTACAGATGATCCCAAGATGATTAAACCCAAATATTACAGTTATACAATAATTATTTTGTCCATTGAAAGCCATAAAGGCTACAACTCTGTGTTAAAGCTAGGACTTAACGTAACACTATTGAATTTAATATTACATTACATATCCTGATTATCCATGCATACAATGTACAATGTACCAGTAGTTCATAATATCAAAGCCTACGTCAACCCGGTACACGTAGGCCTACAATGAAAGCACAGCAACATTTCTTGGCTGTGGTTAGAGCAATAAATAGACACTCATTTCATTCATTTCTACCAGAGGTACATATTTGATTCGGTCTCTATTTGGATGTAACTAATTGTAAAAAGGAATTTTAAAATAACAAAAACACTGTGTGCAACACTGTGAATACTGATAGTTTTATGTTCAATATCTTATTCTAGAAGAGTAAAATGAACTGTGATCAACGGCTTTATTATTTCCTTCAAAAAGCTGAATCTATCCTGTAATTATGATACAAACTTAGAATTTACAATGGTTATTTGTCCTTCAACCACATCCTATGTCAGTGATGACACAGGAAACCATCAGATTGGTACAATCATGCCCATATTTGGCACTCCTCATTATGTTGGTTGAATGCTTGCCTATTATTGGTCACCCCAGCCGTGCACCTGTGGCACAGCTTGAGACCTTTGGCTTTGGCAAATATTCACTTGCACAATCGTGAATGTGCATTGTAAATAAGAATATTAAAGGAATCGTGCATTCAATGGCCAGATTATTCAATATTTACATGTATCATCAGGCAAATGTCTATTCCATCTACATTGTTTTCAACAATTTAATGTACAGTGGACACTCATTATATGAGAGGTCCTTAGGACCATGGAAATTACCTTGATATATCAGGAATCTCTTTCTATATGGGGAGAAAAAAAAAAAACAATACAAAGAGCTGAGACCAGCAAAATAATATCATGAATCTTGTTATATTAGACCTCATTATAATGAGTTTCCACTGTACACTTCAAAAGTATGAAAGAAATACTTTAGGGAGTAGAGATGGCACATACATGTACTGTACATCGTTTTGAAATAGCAAAGTTCTCTTTTAACGGAAAGATTTCAAGATGGAATGTCAATTTCATAAGGAATAGCACCTTTGAACCTAAAATATTTAGGGTTTGTAACATATGTCACTGGTTAAACATTGTACATTTCACATGTCACAAGCAAAAATGATCCCAGTAGGGCCTCAAATGTTCTTGACCTTATGACCATGAGCAATGTTGTTTATCCTGCTGCTTTGCTACGAGGCATGCTTATTATAGATTGGTCTTTTCGATTTGTATTTTTCAAATCAGTCTCAATAAACCTTTAAAGTAGTTACGGGCCTGAAGCCATGAACGAGACTACGCATCTAATGAAATCTGGAGAGCTTATGATGCAACACACTTATTTCACAATACACGAATGGCATTCCATATATTTTAATAATCAGCCTTTCATGGATGAATGAGAGGGATGAATAGCATAGCTCATAGATCAATACAGGAGCTAAAACCTCTTTGTAATTTTCTAAAAGAAAATGATGACTGATTTTTTATTATTTTTGATTGAATGATGCTAGATCAGTGACAAGCAGAAGAAAGAACCACTGAAACCGGGAAGCACTCGGCAATTTCATTTCAATGTAACAATGTCTCCATTAAAATCTTTAAAGCCAAGCTAGAGTTCTTACAGCCAAAATAATTTGAGACAAATCTCTAAGATATGTCCTCATATTGTTTCATTATTAACATATACATATGCCTACACAAGATTATATTCACGTTTCGATAATGATTTCAGGAGAAATGCTGAAAAAATATTGAATCAGTCTGTCAAATTGAGACTTGGAGTAGACCGCTATATCGCCACAAGTCACGGCACAACATACACACACAGATCCGGTGCGAATCGCGTGCACATGATATACCCGTAGACTTTCCACATGGCCGTGTTAATCACGCATAAGCTTGGACGGGCCGTCCAGATACAGAAATAATGCTTATTTTGCTCTTTTCTCAGCAAATACGCAATTTTCTGTAAATTCCTTTGGTGTGTAGTATTTATTTCCTATGCTTGAGATTCCGGTATAAACAAGAATGATTTGATTTATTTCATCATGACTACTACTCTAGATTATCTTTAAATTGAATTCTTTTATTCTGTATTTATCTAAAACTAGAAAAAAACATATTTGGGATAATATTGTAGGAAACATTCTCAAAGATAAGATTTGTATCCATTATGAAAAGGCGGTATATAAATTTAGGATATTATTATTATCTTAATACTTTGAGGAAATGAAACTTGATAATTTACCATTCGATGTCCCAGTTAACAGTGGTATGAAAATATTGGCAAATAAAACTTGAATCCTCTTCCTTTTGGCAGAATCTCTTGAGCATGTGACTCCGGAAATCTAACTTAATTCTGATCAATGTCTATTTAATTTTCACCACCGACCAGGATATTGATTTAACAAGACTTCTCTGAAGACAGGACATCCGATTTCTCGACAATAATATTCATTATTGAGACCTTCCGCTGTTCCTGTAGACCTGGCATTTTGGGTCAGCCAGTCTGGATAACATGAAATTAATTTTAATTTCACCACCTCCACCCATTACAAAATAGAAATATGAAAGTATAAAGAAAAAAAAACTGCCTGGTTGAAAACTTTCAAACATCGATTGTTATCTACTCAATAGAATTATGAAAGATGAAATGAAAAAAAAATATTGTGATACTGCAGGGGGGAAAGCTGCAACGTTGGTTTTTATGCACACACTGAGTCACAGAGAAATTCCCCTGTCAAACGGATAAAAAAATATGATAAATAATAAAATAAAGACAAAAATGTACATGTACAAAATACAGGTGGGTTTTTTTTTTTAACACCTGCATTTCAAAGAAATTGCAAATATTGAACAAAAATATCTTTATGATCTAAAGATCAAACTACAAATGGTTTCTAAATTTAAAAAACAAATTGTGTACACCTTGTAATGCTCTACATTTCTATTAAACATGTACATGTAGATCTACACTTATTCATAATATTCTTATATTTTTTGTTACTTGTCTCAGGTTGGCTGTTAATATTCAACCCGAGGGAGGTACTACCAGCTTCTACTCGCATAAATTATGTTTTCTTGGAAAGTCACTGCGCTTTGTCTCTCGTGCAACTTGCCATGACTAACCCCTTCAGAGAAGATTTTGTGCCTGTCCATCTGCCTAATGGATTCATGCTGTTACTCTGATGACCAGACATCACTGAAATAGTTCAACTTTAATATAATTTCCCATTATCCATTGGCCTCGTCCACATGTCCTTCGACATCAACAATTTAGAAACCTTACATGCACTCGAAGTTCAAAATTTAGCCTAATGAGCTACAGTACAATGTGCTGGTAATTAAATCCCTTGTTGTTGATAAAGAATCAATAATGAAGAGGATGATGATGATGATGATGGTGATGATGCTGATGATGATGATGATGGTGATGGTGATGATGGTGATGATGATAATGACAATGTCAAATGATAATTTGATGAAGGTAATAATGATGAAGTTTATGATGATGTAATGTGATCATTATTATAAGAATGATATTGGGATAAATGCAAAGATGATATAATGGAGCTGTTCTTGTGACTTATGTGGCCTGCATGCAGGTAGTGCTAGTTCAGGACTACAACTAAAAACATCATAATTTTCCCAAGTTGAAACTTTAACTTTTAAAAACAATGAATCAAATTTTGACAAGGTCAATATATGTATCCTTATAGATATATATATCTGTTGTTGTATTAAAACAATGTTATAAATAGGAAGACTTGAAGAGAATTTGCCCTTTGAAATAATGATACAGCCCCACGTACATTCTAAAAAAACCACTGTATTTTCAACTCTACAACACATGTTTTTCATCTAAAAACAAATTTGTATGTGAAAAAGTAACTGGGGGAAACCATGCCAAGAGTACTTTAGGCAATATTCATTTGACTCTCATATCGACATCAAATATATTTTCCACATTATTAATCAAAATACAAATTACATTATAGCATTTCTGTACTCGCTTGCTTAGTCAAGTACATGTATACTGGAGGATGGAGCCTTGCTTTTAAACACATCTAAAACTAAAGAAAAACATCTTGTCAATTATACGTCATGGCTGCAATTGATGGAGCTACTATGAAGACTTCAATATGAACCAAGGCTAATGGAGTATGCCCACTTTGCTTTCATATTCTTCCTGTGTTTTTTTTTTAACACTGGTAAAAATTGGAACAGAAAAAAAGGGCCTCTTTATAATTGATCACATTTCATCCTGATGCAAGCCCAGTCTGCAGTCTTGCAAATGACTAGTGCATTTGGTTACATCCAAAAATACTTCTATTTTTCAACACTTAAAAACATCTCCCATTCTGCCTCTCACTCTCTCTCCCCTCCATTTGTGAATTGTTGATGTACACCTATCCAGAATACCCATTTACTTTAAGGTTTGATTTCCGCTGGAAAGACGTCACAGCTCTTTGGTTTTTGTGGAGAGCTCGTCTTGCTCGTTCCTTTCATCCATTTCCATCTCAAAGAGCGTAACCCTGAATTTATGAATGCTCATTATATTTTAAAATATCATTCAGAGCTGAATGGGCATCAATCTTACTCTCCGAGTTTGCCCTTTGGAATATAAGCACACAGACCCACCTATATTGTGAATTCCATTCAGGTACAATGGGAGAGGGCAGACTTTATTTTTTATCTATTCAGTCTCTTCTTGAAACATGAAGAAAAAAAACAAATCTTCAAACAGCAAACAAACAACAACGTCCATCTGAACTTTAGAAATCAAATATGCACTATACATTGGAAAGCTACTTGTAATTGTTATTTGGGTACACACATGTAACTAATAAGGGCATCTTTATAGTCCTAATGAAATAAGGGCATCTGTGTCATCTGTAGTTCTAGTAAAACAAAACAAAATTATGCTGGTAATTACCAGACAAGAACTTTAATAAATAGGAAATCAGCTCAAATGGAACTAATGAGTATATGGCTTTTTGTAGTGTAGAGGTCTCAAACACGTCTGTAATAAACAGGCATACTCCCATAGGAATCATTCTTAATGAGATAATATTGGGAAACGTGAGTGATAGAAATATTAAACGATGTGCATGCAAGTAAACAACATTCTGTGTGCAGTGCAAGTTTATATGAAAACAAACCTGATTCTGTTATTACATATGGTATACTAAGGGCTGTTCACATACCCAGTTAAGTTCAAAACTGATCTTTGAATCATGATCAGACTATAATATTTTGTGACATGTAATGCATTTCTTGAACAACCAAACTTATTTGCCTTGCATTCTGAAGGGGAATAAAGTTATCTACTTAGAAATCAAAATCAGCAAAAGTGAAAGGGGGGGGGGGGGGGTTATGCTAAATGTGAACATGTCTTTTGTCTTTTGTGCATATTCACATGGTTTCACACACTTTTGAACCAAACCACTTTTCAAGTCCCCTATCCCCAATGTGATTCTGAAGAGTGATGTCTCATCATCTAAAAGTTTGCTTTTTTCTGGCAAGGTGGTGTATTCTCATTTCAGTTTCAAGTGATCCAAAGAGCTCTCTGGTGTACTTAACAAATACGTGAGAATTGGGTATACTTCTAGTCCATCAGTTTCCAATCTAAAAGATTATTCAGATTTGCTTGAAATTAACATGATTCCCTCAGGTAATCTATTTCAAAAATATTTTTGAGATATTTTTAAATCTGACCAACTTTTTACCCAAACATATTTTTTCTCCTTAAACCACAAAAGCAATCCTCTTGAGCAATCTCAAGAAGTGATCTTAAAAATATTTCTATGAATCTTGATTTTTTGAAGTACTATCCCCAGTTGATTATTTTTAAAATTGTGTAAAGGTAATACCATGTTCATCAGGAATTTATTTTTTACAAAAGTGATTAGGTTTTTTATGTCACAAAAATATGTTTTTATTACTACAGATAGCCTTATTTATTATTGAAGTGGAAAATTTGAGAGGACAGACTTGCGTAATTCAGGAAGAGAAATCATCATCACTTAGTTACCTACATGTATGTATGGAAAATGTGGAAACAGAAATACCAAACTTTTATTTTTATCAATATCAAGAGATAGGAGACCAATTCCTGGCGGCAAATATGTATTGTTATTTTACAAAATACAATACAACTGTATCTATTATTTGCAAGACGGCCCCCTATACATTTTATAAGCACCACAAGTAAAAAAAAAAAATTGAAATAGAATGAAATTGTGGTCTAGTGTGAATGCATCAACTCATTTGACATTTCCGTGGATTCTACTCCACATGACTCAGCACTCAGAATTTACATTTATATTGAAAGATTCCCAGGAAAGTCAGGTAGCAAACATCATAGTGAATATTCCATGCTGCTCCACTTCAAAAACAGCATTCACAGCATACAAATGAATGTATTGAAATTGATTCAATGAACCTCCAATGTACTTCTCTTTTTTTCTCCTCACCATCCCCTCCCTATCTTTCTCTCATCATTCCATTTATCTTTCACTTTTCCTTTCTTTCTCCTCTTCCCCTCCCTATCTTTCTCTCACCATTCCATTTATCTTTCACTTTTCCTTTCTTTCTCCTCTTCCCCTCCCTATCTCTCTCTGTTCCTTTGTATCTTCACCTCTCTATCAAATATGCAGAATTTTGAAGGAAAGTACAGTATGTTTACATATCTTCTTTGTTTCTTGTTTTTTGTTGTTGTTTGTTTGTTTTGTTTTGTTATGTTATGTTTTGTTTTTTGTTTTGTTTTGCTTGTTTGTTTGTGGTGTTTTTTTTTTTTTGTTATGTTTTGTTTTGTTTTTGTTTTGTTTGTTTGTTTGTTTTTTTTTTTTGTTGCGTTTGTTTTGTTTGTTTGTTTTTTTTTTGAGGGGGGGGGGGGCTCATACCATATAGGGTATAGGTCTACATGTGGATGTTGGGGGGTGGGGGGGGGGGCTCACAAATTATACATCTACCATCTACAAATATATGTTATATTTCGTATAATGAACCATGGTAAAACTCGAACAAGACAAGAAAAGTTTCCCTTTTATAGCTAAGCAAAATGATTGAATCAATCTGCGAAACCTCAACTGTATTCAGAAATATTTGTACACAATGTTCTTTATTTTTTGCAATATGACAATCTATCTGAGCACCAATTCCCTTAGAGTTGGTTCGATACACTTCACGATTCATAAATAAACCCCCATAATAACGAATGTTGGATACTCACCTTATTTACATTTAGTATACAAAGACCCTTGTCGATTGCTCTCCATGTAAAGCAGTGAACTATCAGCAAAATCTGTATAAAGATACAAAAATAGATATTAATTAATTCATACATTTCTATTGATTTATTGAATATATAATTTTTATTCAGATATACTTGTAAACACATAACTCTCCAAGGCAAGGGGAGAAAAATGAATTTGATGTTAATCTCGACTTTTGACTTGATTTTTCTCAGTTTGCAGATGTCTAAATTCTGTATTCATCAAATTGAGTCTTTTTTGAGAGGCCAAGTTGTGTTGAATAGTATCAAGACAACTACCCCCCGGACACTATACTCCACCCCCCCCCCCAAACAACTACCCACAAAATAGGGTTATAGTTAAGTGTAGAATTAGGAGTAGATTTTTGGTGGGGTAGTTGTCTGGGGATAATTGTCCAAGGGTGGTTGTCCTAAAACCATTTTGAATACATTTACATATTTCAATGAAAACTTTTCTATAATTTTTAGTGCCTAAAATTGACCAATATTTGATCAAAACAAAAGCAGACTTCTTAATTCAAACCTCTTGTATTCATGGGTTTCTAAAATGTTTCTGGCATATCCACCAGTTGATCTTTATTCTTGAAGAATCCCAGGAACCAATTATTATCTAAAGGCATTACAATTAAGCCTCAGAGAGGACAAGAACTTGTGAAAACTTACAGCTCGGCTTACAAATGACATTTACCTCACTCACTACTTATAATTTAAAAAAAGCATCTCCTCCGTCATATAAAACCTTCTTTCATTCTTTCTATGGTTTCCATCCTTTGGTATTTGTTGAAGAATGGTAGTTGTGAATAACAACCATTCAAGTTTGCTTTTCACAAGAAGTACCGGAATTGACCCTTTCCTCTTAAAAAAAATGTAACGATCAACTTGTTTTACATTACCGTACGAAAAACATCAGCATTGGTAGATAATTTTTTCTGCTTTCAAATGAATAGTGATAATTATTTTGTTAAGAAACTTATCTTGTTAAAAAATCAAGGGATAATTGAACAAAATATTTAAGTACGTAATTTTTCAGAATTTGTGATAAATTGTGATGATTTTGTAGAGTCAAAACAAAATATATTTATGCTTGTCAGACACAAGAAAAATATGAAAATTATTTTAACTAGGTTATCTGATGTCTCCTAACCTAAGCAAACAATTGATTCTTTCAACTATTCAAATCGTGTACTGTCTTCACACTGTTTAGTATTCTTTTTCTGTTCCAAGTTTCAAGGTAATGCATACATGCAAGGGACTTCAAACTCCAGGGAAGATAATTGTTGGCTGCAGAAAGAAATGCAAATCAAGCTGAGTCACAATGCACAGCCCGGGGTCAAATTTTGGACAATAATATGCAAACTATCCATGACCCTATTCACATGAGATTGTTCTCATGATACACGATACACAGCATTTCTGCCATTCTCCAATGAAAGCTTGCTTCTATTCATGGAAAAGCCTCGCAGGGTGGAGCAGTGTTCATAGCCCCATGCTGATGGCAAACCTTATTAGTAACCATTAAAATGTCTGTAAAAAAAGATATAAGATCAAATATTCATTAGGACCCTATTTTCTTGTGACAGAGGATATAAGGACCCCCCCCCCCCCACTAGAAAAAAAGAAGATAATCTTTACATATTTTACTTAGAAACTATTAGACTCGAATATATATCCTTGCAAAAGGACAACTTGAAGCGCATAGGCTATATAATATTTTTAACAGAATATCTCTCGTTTGGAATGGATAGAGTATCAAGAGAGTCTTAGAAGCCGTATCATCAATGCAAATAGGGCCTACATCTTGATTAAGGAAACAATTAACAATGCAACATACTTCTTATTAGGTGCTGATTAAAGACCTTCAAGCACATGAAGCTCTACAAGAAGGGCTCTAACAAATAGGTTTTTCAAGAAGTAATCACCAAGAAAAATAGATTCAAATGTAGGAGTGCAGATACTGATAATCCATAGACCTATGAGTTAAACTAAATTGACCGCACGTTTACATGTTAAACTTTGCAAAATCATATATTTTGTACAAGGTATTGCATTGAAAAATGTAGGCCTACTATCAGAACCATATTTTGTACAAGGTATTGCATTGAAAAATGTAGGCCTACTATCAGAACCATATTTTGTACAAGGTATTGCATTGAAAAATGTAGGCCTACTATCAGAACAATTTGATTTTGACAAAAGAGTGCTGTCAGAACTATTAAATAAGTTTTTCAAGTAATTATTTTCTGCTTCTTTACTCCTAAAATAAATAGTACAAATTCAAAGCCATATAGGCCTATGTATCTACATGAATATAATTTCACTACCATTTCTGTTTGGGGCTAATGTGTTTCTAACTGCTTTGGAAACTGACCGTTTCCCCATTTGTAATTGATCCTACTTGAAAAAACAACCAATATCATGTGACAGTACTTGAAGTTACAGGATATCCACCTCTTACACAATATTTGATAACAAAGTTCAAATTCAATATCTCTTTTTGAATACCATAGAGAAACTCACCAAGCTTAACTTATTGTGTACGTGTTAGTTTGTGATTTATTCAATTTCAAAGTTGTTTTCTGAGTGAGTACAACAACAAATCCCACAAACTGATAAGATGGAGTGCTCTATGACACATAGCAGTGGAAAAATACAAGAGCTCGGAGCAAATTACATGTTACTATAGCTCCAGCAAATTCTGAAATGGCTCTGGCAAACATAGGAAAGAGTCAAAGCAAATCAGAGTCGATGAAAAGAATTTTTCAGTTACAGGCAACTCGAAAAAGGACCTCTTGTAAAGAAAAGGGTAATTTTAACACTGCCAAATACATTCACATCAGCTAAAGACAAGAAAATAAATTGTCTATTTCTATATGTGTAGTGGGCAGGCAGAAAAGAGGCGAGTGTGAACAGACCTAAATGTGAACAGGTCTGTTGAAAAACCTGACCCCTTCATCACCCCAGCTAGATTCATATAATTCTTGTTTTAAATACTCAACTCTCTGCATCTCTTTGCATCGCTGTATGCTAATGACAATGACCATCTACTGAGAATAGAGGGACGTTCATTCTATGCTAAATGATGGAGTTAATCCTTTCTTGCCCTCAGTAGATGAATTATGAATGAAATGTGGTAAGGTCATATCATCTTGCTACCCTGCTTCATTTCATGCTTCAATTCCCATTAGTGGCTATTCGTGTACATCAGTGACTGTACATCCAGAGTATAAGAGTGTGTTCAATGTCCAGTTTCAAATTTATACGCCAACATGAATCATGATACAAAACGCAAACACAAAACGCTGATATAAAGAAAAACAAAAGGGTGTTCATTGTCTTTCATCGCCGGTCGTAAAAATAAACGTGTTTCAAATCTCAATTAAAATTTAAACGCCGAAAATTTAAACGCCGAAAAAGATGCGTTTACAAACGCAATCAGCTTCAATTTTACGACCTTGAGCATCGCGATTGCAACGAAATGCGACATTGAACAGGATTGAGTTTTCAAACGTGTTTAAATGTGCTCTCGCAATGGAAGCTTCCGGTGCAATTGAAAAAAGGAGAAGATATTTGTTTTTTGAGAGTGGGGAATTTAAAGACGATCGACGTATAAACACGTTTAAATTTTGGACACTGAACGGTGCACCGTTGATCGCGTTTGTGTTTGAGTTTTGTGATTGCGTTTTGTATCATGATTCATGTTGGCGTATAAATTTGAAACTGGACATTGAACACACTCTAAAGCACATCATGACAATAACACTGATACTTGTGTTTCCTGGCCTGAATAATAGATATTCGAAATGGTGCTTTAATGAACACTGCACTGAAGGTTGCAGCAATTTGCAACAATCAATAAGTAGAAAAGAGCATTGAAAATGACACACTGTTTCCTGAATTGATATATACTTTATTGTTACTTATAAATATTTTAATAATGGATTTATTGGTTCATATTTAAAATCAAGCTGGCTATTTTAGTACATTATTCAGCTTATAAGGGTGGCGTACAAAAATTCGGGAATGAGTCATATGGGAATAGCCTATACTGTGTAATATCCAAATTGATAAATTATATGTCCCATAAATTATATATCCCATAAATTCAATAAAATAAACAACTTTCCATTAATCCTTTCATTTGGTTAATATTTCCCTTGCAAATCAAAAGGTACTTTTGAAAGGTATTATGTCTTTGTGACAACCAGAATATATCAAGCAATAAGGAAGACATTTTTTTTTAAATGTACATGTATGGAAGCAAAACTGATAGTATGGAATAAAAAATTGTTATTTGATTGTAATTTGTATATCTTGAGGTTTCTGCATCAATACAAACTCAGCAAATTGCATCTGAAATAAGAAACTCCTCAGAATATATGAAAAGTTTCATTCCAAAAGGGACTAAATCCACATTTGATGAAGATTGAGTTATTGATATCAGGCCATTGTTCAGGTACATACCCGTCTTTGAACAAAAGGATTTTCTTAATTGTTGATTGCAACTGTAACAAAATGCATTTTGTAATGTCAATTTTCCATAGACGCCTGTAAAAAATCTGACAAAGAAATGCCATTTACTCTGAAGTTACAAAAGTGGATTTAGTCCCTTTTGGAATCAAACTCTTCATTTTATAAGTGATGCTGTAAAGACATGATGAAATCACAAAATACATATATTTCCCCTTGCATTAACCACACCCATCGTGTTGTTTGACTCGGCTCAATACTACACTTCATGAGTCCTCCTCATCTCAAAGTCATTTTGGTATGTAAAGAATACAATTTCGCCCGAGCAATTTATTCAATAGATATTATCAGGCCTTTGTAACTCTATTTCCAGGTAAAAGAGAATCTGCTTTTTCACTTTTTCATTTAACTATTTTCAAAAGATTACCTCTCGAAAGATATACAGGTTTTGATTTAGATACAATTTCTCCATAAAACCATTAAATTTCTGGTCTGTATATTCTATTTTTCTTTCGTTTCTTACCTCCAAGCTTTTTTTTTTACTGTGCAGATGATGGTGCAAAAATCAAATCAAGTTCTGAAGATATGTAGTGTTGCTGATAATTTTAATTTAAAGATATCATGCCGGAGGATTCTAGTAAAATGAAAGGTACATGTCTTAGTCTGCAGGCAAAGACTCCAATTTTACACAATCATACCATGTCTTCAGGGGGGGGGGGGACTCCTATTCCTAATTTATAGAGTAGTTATGCTATCTATTCTCTTATATTCAGACTCTGTATTATGCACTATGTGATGGATGTTGGTTTGTTACAAAACTAGGAATTGACAGGGACAGACAGTGTCAGAAGAGTGGCTTAGAATAGTGAGCCCTCTCTTGGCCATCTCAAGGCATTTTCAATCAATGAGCACTTCATTTGTCCTGTTGACTTGCCTTGAAATGAAAATACAATTTCCTCTCTTGGTGAATGACCAAATCTATTTTCCTCATTATACTTTATAATATGTAGCAAACAAGCTTGATTCAAGGAAATTTGATCTGTAAAAATTGTTCAAGCAGAAGTTTCAAATAAAAGAAATATATGAGGGTGATAATTCACAATTTTTTTTTTGTACACACATTAGGAATGTTCACCATTTTCTTTGCCAGAGTCACTTATGATTTTGAAGAAAACAAAATATAAAAAAATCATTTCTTAGGTGACTAATACATGTACATGTACATGACTTTTGATCACATGAACATCAGCAATTTCCATGAGTCCAAACAATCCATACTTTCCAATTTCCTATATTAAAAAACAACAACAATAGACAAAAACAAGATGAATCCTCGACCGTGCGCAGAAATATATGCCTCTGCCATTGCCAGATCAGAAATATATAGCACACTCATCTATTCATTTTCTTCAAAGACATGTTTAACCTTGACCTTTGACCTTAGGACTCCAAACATTCTTAGATCATAGTCCCTGCTAAATTTTTGGCCTACATTCTCCAGAATCTAATAGATTGTCTTCATACGGCAATATCGAACATAAATACACAGTATTTCCCAATTTGACCTACATACTATATAATCTAATCAAATCATATTTATATGGTGATATACATGTACATGTGTACTCCCCTAAAGTTTGAAGCTCATATCTCTTTTGGTTCTTGAGATATCGCGATAACGATCTCAATACATGGAATTTCACAATTTGACTTCTGTGACCCTTGACCTATGACTTACAGAATCCAAAATCTACTCAGATCGTCTTGTTATGGCGACACATACTTCTTATAAATATGAAGCTCATATCTCAACTGGTTCTCAAGATATCGCGACAACGAACTCAATACATGGAATTTCACAATTTGACCTCTGTGACCCTTGACCTTTGACCTACAAACTCCAAAATCTAATCAGATCATCTTGCTTTGGTGATACATACTATCCCAAAGTCTGAAGTTGATATCTCAAGTGGTTCTTGAGATATCGCGATAATGAGCAAACCGGACGGACGGACAACCCGAAAACATAATGCCTCTGGCACCACCTTCTGTGAGCGTAGGAGGCATAAAAAAGATCTAAATAATGCATGTACCTATATTATTCACACACTCAACATTCATCTTGCAAAGATGTTAGCAGCCATGATTGAATTACATAAGCAAATATTTTCACGAACAGATAGTGTGCAAAAATTTGTGAAAGTTTAATTTCACAATTTTTATTTTTTTCATGTACTATGAATGGCCATACTTTGAAGTGGACATGTTTTCCAGTGAAATGAAATTCATGAAAATAAAACCACTGTGAAAATAACCACTCAAACATTACCTTTCATTTGAAACGTAGGTAATATTTCAACTTGTTCTTCAGATGAAGCAAGACACATTCTACAATTCCTACCACAGATGGCAGTATGCAATATCAATATCAGAGCTGCCTGCACAAACCCTTGGTTTACCTATAATTTACCAGTTGGAGAAACCATGGATCATCGTACTCAGTTCTTGCATGCTTGCCCAATAAAGCAACATATATGCCATTAATTAAAGTTTAATTATTGCTGAGGTCATGAGATTGAATTGTGAAAGATATTGTCCCAAAGTCATTTGGAATGGTTGATAACAATTCACCTAAGAATTGATGTGTGCTGTTAAGCATTAGGAATTAACAAAATGAAGAGAAATTAACCTAATTTTGCCAAAAGTAACATGCTCTACACACAAAAATGCATGTATGGGACTACACACAAGCGTTCGGCATGAACATTTTAACCGTTATACTTATACTGTCATATTTTTTACTATAATCGCATTTGAAGAGCAATCCTTTGTAGTGGATCTTTTACTATAATAAAATAATTTGAAGGCTCACCATAATTCTGTTCACCTTTCCCACTACACTAGATTTTCTTAAACCAAATCTCATGTGATGTGTACATTTAGTTTCAAACAAAGGGGAAGATAAAAGAACAATGCCAAATGGCAAAAAAAAAATGAAAATCTTGTAAGACGAGGATTATCAGTTATACATTTAACCTGTTTCATATTTCTTTCAAAACTGTTTACATTTTTAATTTAGAAATAATGGCATTAACTTACATTGTACACAGTAGGTACCAATACAAGGCCAGTTGAAAATGGCAACACCCACAGAAGAAATATTTCTTTGTGTCATTGCTGAAGACTGGAGGATTTGCTTCCAAAATGATGAATCAGAGGTAAAAATTTTCTGGCAAAATAAATTAAATATGTTAAAAATTTAATAACTACAGTACAAAATATTCAGAATAAAAAAACTGACTAAAATTTAATTTAATAACTACAGTACAAAATATTCACAATAAAAAACTGACTAAAATTTAATCTATTGACCAGTGGAATAAATTTGTATTAATTATCCAACGCTTTGCAAAAAGTACCTAACTAAATCTTCCCTGGCACAAAGATAAATCAACTTGTCTTCTCTGTTTTTTTGCATCTTTTAATGTACTCTACCATTGTCTTGGCACCATATGGCCGTCTTTCCATATGATGGTGAAATGCACATCTCAAACAACTTTAAGAATGAGGTAATTGATGTCAGACTTTGTTACACCTGCATCTGTCATCGTTTGATTTACTGCACATACAAGTAGTACCATGTACATGTGTAGCATTTATAAACTCACTGTTGAGACTGCACCTGGCACTAAGGGTGGAATGTGATCATAATGGAGACAGAAGATGAATTTAACAAAAATGGTTTGTTTAATTCGGTCTAATGTACATGTTGTCGTCTTAGTTTTAACAAAGATTATAAGCTTTATCCTCGAATGCATCTTCAAGGACAAAAAAATCTGAGGACTGTTCAATCAGATTTAACTGTTATAAAAGATATAAATTGTACAAAGTGGCTACCCCCCCCCCCTCAGCTGAAACCCTCTTCTTTGCCTAGGCTTAGGTCTCACTCACTCATAGCACAATGACACTCAGCAATATGGATATATATCGTCAGCTGGTCTAGGATAATTGTCCTTTCTCCTGAATGGCGATTAGTGAGATGAACCACAGAACTGTCAAAAGACAAACTGAGAGAGATCCATTTTCTCTTCAATTATTTATATTTAATTAAAAGGAATGGAGCAGGCAGTTTTTAACCACTTCAGATTCCATGTAGATCTACATGTAGATCTAGATCTAGAGTCTTAAGGGCCTGTCCCACAGGAGGCGATCGTTGTGGCGACAACCTATGCAGGTTAGAACCTGCCAGAATCGTGTCAGAATCGTAAGTGACCTAAGATCATATACGTATCTACGACTCTGACTACAATAGGCTACGACAACCACTTGCTTCCATGCAAACAATAGACTAACAATAGCTTGTATCCGATAACTTAGCCTCGACCTTATCGCATCTCGTGGCTCAACTTCTCTTGTTGCAGCTTAAAATCAACCAAAATATGAACTTGCGCACTGTGGCGAACCTTGCGACTAACACAGACGATCGAGTGTTTTCTACCTGATGGTGTCCTGTCACCTTTAGGTTCGTGATTGTCCTCTCAGTCGCGCATTATAATTTGGGTCGTGAGTGATTTCTGAAAATTTAAAAAATTTGCGGCGACTGTACAATATCTGAATGGGAGGCCGATCCTGATTTTGGTGAATAAGGCCGTAGCGTCTTAAATTTCACTAGCTGTTTAGTTCAGAGGTGCGTGCAACGTACACTGTAGCACGGCAACCTACAACTGGCCGCCGTTCTGCTAAACATGTTCTATCTGGCGACAATCTACGATAGCCCCTTGTCGCGACAAGAGAAGACAGGCTACGGTCATTGACGTCAACCTAACTGACGCCGGCTATTGTTAAACTTGTTGAAAATCCAATGACGAACTGAATTTTGCTCCGTCTCTTTAGGCGAAAGACGCGATAATTCACGATTTTAATGGCGATTGGACCTGCGAATGGTGGCGACAGGTAGTTTGTAGGTTGTCGCCTTCTGTGGGACAGGCCCTTAAGAGATATCTATGCCAATATTTTGTAACAAAAATTTGTTGGAACAAATTTAGAATTGAAATGGTTATAACCTATAGATCTATCTACTCAACACTTCCCCATTCCGCCTCCTCCTCTCTCTCATACACTTTCTACCATACTAACTTTTAGTTTTGCTTCTTTCACCTAACGATCGACTGCCAACACAACACCACACTCAAATCAACTCATCGAGCGCACACATCATCATCATGCATCATGAAAAAAGAAAAAAAAAATCATAAAATAGATTCTTATCTAAATAGGTCTACCTGAATTCTGCTTCCAAAATCCAGAATTTGGTGCAGAAACGGCATAATCGTGATTGAGGAAACCACCATTCACTTTGTACAGCAGCGCTTCATTCAGTCACAGTACGCATTGGTTTCCTCTTTCCACCCCATGATTCAGTTGTGTACCACATACAGCTGCAAACCAACATTAGTCAGTACTGTAAAATGGCTGTCAGTCGCCCTCTTGGTTGATGAGGAAACTTCTCAATAATAATTAGCGAAACCAGCTTTAAACCTACCTCAAAATAAATTAAGATAATCTATAGTCTCATTGCAATACAATTCTTCCATTAGATTTTCAAAATTTTGTTTAGTAGAATTTTTAGACCCTTTTGGGATATGCCACCTTGACTTGGCTGTAGGTGCTCAAGACACTTTTCAGCATTGACTTTCCATTGGAAGAAAACTGCTGCAAGCCAATAAGGTACCGTACAGGGCCTAGTCTCCGCTCACCCGCGCGAGGCGCTGATAAATACATGCATCTATTCAGAATTCGACGTAGTTTTGTAATGCGTGATGTTTGAGCACTAAAAATCGCTAAGCTGGTCAAGTAATCATACAAAAGCAAATTTGTGTAATATTTTACAAAACATTGTTTAGATAGTGAGTAAAAACGTGATTGCGTACGAGGTAATTTTGTGTTCACTGCTTAATTTACGCGTCGCTGTAATTTTACCAAAAACATTGATATGTAGAAAAATAGCTGGAATTTCATATTTCAAAAATCATTGACAAAAAAAGTTTAACTTACGGGAGAGGGATGTCTGACCTCTCATTTAAAAGGACATATGACACAGAGTTCTTTTATTTTATGCGAACAGGTTGTAGCAATTCAAAGGGGTAATCTTAAAATGACATAGGCCCTATCTCCGCTCACCACACCTTCATAGTCATGATAGTATCCCCTTTCCAGATATTATCAATTTAGAGGCTAATACCACGTGATATCCATGATTAGGCTTAAATGCTCATGTATATATTTTTGATGGTAGGTTTGTATGATGAATATCAACTTCTTAAAATAATATTTTCCACTCTGATCCTAAAGTTAGTCGTCATTATGTGCCCCTGTATGATTCAATCTTTGTCCTATATAGGCCTAAAAATATAAAGACGCGCTTATATACATCCGTTCTGTCCTGTGGTATATTTCCAGTATTAATTTCCAAATTCCTTTTCTATTCTTTCTTATTCTTCTTTCTTTTTTGTTCACAGTTCTTGTGTTTGAATATCAGGGGCCTCTGAACGTTAATTGTGCAAGGGGAATGAACTCAGTCTAAATAGACAATCTGATGACTGTTATCATTATTATTGTTATTATAGGCCCCGGTATAGGCCATATAGTTTTTATTTATGATTACCGGAAAAGGTGCTCCTATTTATCTCTGTCTGCGGTCCATGAAGGTAATGGTAGGCATATACATTGCTTTTTATTTGTATGTTTTTTTTTTCTTCACATATCTTGGAAGTATAATAACTTAATTCATCGAAATATAATGTGATGTGTGACAGGGTCTATAATAAGGAAAGTTATACCTCATGCATCGACAGACATTTTAATATAATCAAACATTAGATTATACTACACTGGCCTACGACAAATTTTGTTTTAGATCATGCATAATCTATCATTATGTTTGAGAAAGCTCATATGATTTTCAGATATCAATAATTATTGTGTCCCTTTCCAGCAAATAGAAATTAAATTAGTTTAAAAGATAATTACATAAATATTTTGTTGTAGGCCTATACACCGAAGTCCGCAAACTTTCTGGTTAAACGAAATACATTCTTTTTTCTTTTTTTCTTTTTTTTTTTTTTTTTTTTTTTTTTT
>CALNVZ010003435.1:2286018-2299180 GCA_940671915.1 Paracentrotus lividus | reverse complement strand
TCGGAAATGAGTTCATATGGGAATAGCCTATACTGTGTAATATCCAAAATTGATAAATTATATGTCCCATAAAATTATATCCATAAATTCAATAAAATAAAACAACTTCCATTAATCCTTTCATTTGGTTAATATTTCCCTGCAATCAAAAGGTACTTTTGAAAGTATTATGTCTTTGTGACAACCAGAATATATCAAGCAATAAGGAAGACATTTTTTTTAAATGTACATTATGGAGCAAACTCATAGTATGGAATAAAAAATTGTTATTTGATTGTAATTTGTATATCTTGAGGTTTCTGCATCAATACAAACTCAGCAAATTGGCATCTGAAATAAGAAACTCCTCAGAATAATTGAAAAGTTTCATTTCCAAAAGGACTAAACCACATTGATGAAGATTGATTATTGATATCAGGCCATTGTTCAAGGTACATACCCGTCTTTGAACAAAAGGATTTTCTTAATTGTTGATGCAACGTAACAAAATGCATTTTGTTAATGTCAATTTTCCATAGACGCCTGTAAAAATCTGACAAAGAAATCCATTTACTCTGAAGTTACAAAAGTGGATTTAGCCCTTTGGAATCAAACTCTTCATTTTATAATGATGCTGTAAAGACATGATGAAATCACAAATACATATATTTCCCCTTGCATTAACCACACCCATCGTGTTTGTTTGACTCGGCTCAATACTACACTTCATGAGTCCTCCTATCTCAAAGTCATTTTGGTATGTAAAGAATACAATTTCGCCCGAGCAATTTATTCAATAGATATTACAGGCCTTTGTAACTCTATTTCCAGGTAAAAGAGAATCTGCTTTTTCACTTTTCATTTAACTATTTCAAAGATTACCTCTCGAAAGATATACAGGTTTTGATTTAGATACAATTTTCCATAAACCATTAAATTTCTGTCTGTATATTCTATTTTTCTTTCGTTTCTTACTCCAAGCTTTTTTTTTACTGTGCAGATGATGGTGCAAAAATCAAATCAGTCTCTGAACATATTAGTGTTCTTGTAATTTAATTAAAGATATCATGCCGGAGGATTCTAGTAAAATGAAGGTACATGTCTTAGTTGCAGGCAAAGACTCCAATTTTACACAAATCATACCATGTCTTCAGGGGGGGGACTCCTATTCCTAATTTATAAGAGTATGCTATCTATTCTCTTATATTCAGACTCTGTATTATGCACTATGTGATGGATGTTGGTTTTTACAAAACTAGGATTGACAGGGACAGACACAGCAATAGTGGCTAGAATAGTGAGCCCCTCGGCCATCTCAAGGCATTTTCAATCAATGAGCACTTTCTTTTCCTGTGACTGCCTGAAATGAAAAACAATTTCCTCTCTTGGGAATGACCAAATCTATTTTCCTCATTATACTTTATAATATGTAGCAAACAACTGATTCAAGGAAATTGATCTGTAAATGTTCAAGCAGAAGTTTCAAATAAAAGAAATATATGAGGGTGATAATCACAATTTTTTTGTACACACATTAGGAATGTTCACCATTTTCTTTGCCAGAGTCACTTATGATTTTGAAGAAAACAAAATATAAAAAATCAATTCTTAGTGACTATACATGTACATGTACATGACTTTTGATCACATGAACATCAGCAATTTCCATGAGTCCAAACAATCCATACTTTCCAATTTCCTATATATAAAAACAACAACAATACAAAAACAAGATGAATCCTCGACCGTAGCGCAGAAATATATGCCTCTGCCATTGCCAGATCAGAAATATATAGACACTCATCTATTCATTTCTCTTCAAAGACATGTTTAACCTTGACCTTCCTGGACCTTAGGACTCCAAACATTCTTAGATCATAGTCCCTGCTAAATTTTTGGCCTACATTCTCCAGAATCTAATAGATTGTCTTCATACGGCAATACGAACATAAAATACACAGTATTTCCCAATTGACCTACATACTATATAATCTAATCAAATCATTTATATGGTGATATACATGTACATGTTACTCCCCTAAAGTTTGAAGCTCATATCTCTTTTGGTTCTTGAGATATCGCGATAACGATCTCAATACATGGAATTTCACAATTTGACTTCTGTGACCCTTGACCTATGACTTACAGAATCCAAAATCTACTCAGATCGTCTTGTTATGGCGACACATACTTCTATATAAATATGAAGCTCATATCTCAACTGGTTCTCAAGATATCGCGACAACGAACTCAATACATGGAATTTCACAATTTGACCTCTGTGACCCTTGACCTTTGACCTACAAACTCCAAAATCTAATCAGATCATCTTGCTTTGGTGATACATACTATCCCAAAGTCTGAAGTTGATATCTCAAGTGGTTCTTGAGATATCGCGATAATGAGCAAACCGGACGGACGGACAACCGAAACATAATGCCTCTGGCACCACCTTCTGTGAGCGAGAGGCATAAAAAAGATCTAAATAATGCATGTACTATATATTCACACACTCAACATTCATCTTGCAAAGATGTAGCAGCCATGATGAATTACATAAGCAATATTTCACGAACAGATAGTGTGCAAAAATTTTGAAATTAATTCACAATTTTTATTTTTTCATGTACTATGAATGGCCATACTTTTGAAGTGGACATGTTTTCCAGTGAAATGAAATTCATAAAAAAAAACCACTGTGAAAAAAACCACTCAAACATTACCTTTCATTTGAAACGTAGGTAATATTTCAACTTGTTCTTCAGATGAGCAAGACACATCTACAATTCCTACACAGATGGCAGTATGCAATATCAATATCAGAGCTGCCTGCACAACCTTGGTTACCTATAATTTACCAGTTGGAAAACATGGATCATCGTACCAAGTTCTTGCATGCTTGCCCAATAAAGCAACATATATGCCATTAATTAAAGTTTAATTATTGCTGAGGTCATGAGATTGAATTGTGAAAGATATTGTCCCAAAGTCATTGGAATGGTTGATAACAATTACCTAAGATTGATGTGTGCTGTTAGCACTAGGAATTAACAAAATGAAGAGAAATTACCTAATTTTGCCAAAAGTAACATGCTCTACACACAAAAATGCATGTATGACTACACACAAGCGTTCGGCATGAACATTTTAACCGTTATACTTATACTGTCATATTTTTTACTATAATCCATTTGAAGAGCAATCCTTGTAGTGGATCTTTACTATAATAAAATAATTTGAAGGCTCACCTAATTCTGTTCACCTTCCACTACACTAGATTTTCTTAAACCAAATCTCATGTGATGTGTACATTTAGTTTCAAACAAAGGAAGATAAAAGAACAATGCCAAATGGCAAAAAAAAATGAAAATCTTGTAGACGAGGATTATCAGTTATACATTAACCTGTTTCAATTTCTTTCAAAACTGTTTACATTTTATATTTAGAAATAATGGCATAACTTACATTGTACACAGTAGGTACCAATACAAGGCCAGTTGAAAATGGCAACACCCACAGAAGAAAATATTTCTTTGTGTCATTGCTGAAGACTGGAGATTGCTTCCAAAATGATGAATCAGAGGTAAAAATTTTCTGGCAAAATAAATTAAATATGTTAAAAATTTAATAACTACAGTACAAATATTCAGAATAAAAAAACTGACAAAATTTAATTTAATAACTACAGTACAAAATATTCACAATAAAAAACTGACAAAATTAATCTATTGACCAGTGGAATAAATTTGTATTAATATCCAACGCTTTGCAAAAAGTACCTAACTAATCTTCCCTGGCACAAAGATAAATCAACTTGTCTTCTCTGTTTTTGCATCTTTTAATGTACTCTTACCATTGTCTTGGCACCATATGGCCGTCTTTCCATATGATGGTGAAATGCACATCTCAAACAACTTTAAGAATGAGGTAATTGATGTCAGACTTTGTTTACACCTGCATCTTCATCGTTTGATTACTGCACATACAAGTAGTACCATGTACATGTGTAGCATTTATAAACTCACTGTGAGACTGCACCTGGCACTAAGGGTGGAATGTGATCATAATGGAGACAAAAGATGAATTTAACAAAAATGGTTTGTTTAATTCGTCTAATGTACATGTTGTCGTCTATTTAACAAAGATTATAAGCTTTATCCTCGAATGCATCTTCAAGGACAAAAAATCTGAGGACTGTTCAATCAGATTTAACTGTTATAAAGATATAAATTGTACAAAGTGGCTACCCCCCCCCCTCAGCTGAAACCCTTTCTTTGCCTAGGCTTAAGGTCTCACTCACTCATAGCACAATGACACTCAGCAATATGGATATATATCGTCAGCTGGTCTAGGATAATTGTCCTTTCTCCTGAATGGCGATTAGTGAGATGAACCACAGAACTGTCAAAAGACAAACTGAGAGAGATCCATTTCTCTTCAATTATTATATTTAATTAAAAGAATGGAGCAGGCAGTTTTTAACCACTTCAAGATTCCATGTAGATCTACATGCTAGATCTAGATCTAGAGTCTTAAGGGCCTGTCCCACAGGAGCGATCGTTGTGGCGACAACCTATGCAGGTTAGAACCTGCCAGAATCGTGTCAGAATCGTAAGTGACCTAAGATCATATACGTATCTACGACTCTGACTACAATAGGCTACGACAACCACTTGCTTCCATGCAAACAATAGACTAACAATAGCTTGTATCGATAACTTAGCCTCGACCTTTATCGCATCTCGTGGCTCAACTTCTCTGTTGCAGCTTAAAATCAACCAAAATATGAACTTGCGCACTGTGGCGAACCTTGCGACTAACACAGACGATCGAGTGTTTTCTACCTGATGGTGTCCTGTCACCTTTAGGTTCGTGATTGTCCTCTCAGCGCGCATTATAATTTGGGTCGTGAGTGATTTCTGAAATTTAAAAAATTTGCGGCGACTGTACAATATCTGAATGGGAGGCCGATCCTGATTTTGGTGAATGAAAAGCGTAGCGTCTTAAATTTCACTAGCTGTTTAGTTCAGAGGTGCGTGCAACGTACACTGTAGCACGGCAACCTACAACTGGCCGCCGTTTGCTAAACATGTTCTATCTGGCGACAATCTACGATAGCCCCTTGTCGCGACAAGAAGACAGGCTACGGTCATTGACGTCAACCTAACTGACGCCGGCTATTGTAAACTTGTTGAAAATCCAATGACGAACTAAATTTTGCTCCGTCTCTTTAGGCGAAAGACGCGAATAATTCACGATTTTAATGGCGATTGGACCTGCGAATGGTGCGAAGGTAGTTTGTAGGTTGTCGCCTTCTGTGGGACAGGCCCTTAAGAGATATCATGCCATATTTTGTAACAAAAAATTTGTTGAACAAATTTAGAATTGAAATGGTTATAACCTATAGATCTATCTACTCAACACTCCCATTCCGTCCTCCTCTCTCTCATACACTTCTACCATACTAACTTTTAGTTTTGCTTCTTTCACCTAACGATCGACTGCCAACACAACACCACACTCAAATCAACTCATCGAGCGCACACATCATCATCATGCATCAGAAAAAAGAAAAAAAAAAATCATAAAATAGATTCTTATCTAAATAGGTCTACCTGAATTCTGCTTCCAAATCCAATTTGGTGCAAAACGGCATAATCGTGATTGAGGAAACCACCATTCACTTTGTACAGCAGCGCTTCATTCAGTCACAGTACGCATTGGTTTCCTCTTTCCACCCCATGATTCGTTGTGTACCACATACAGCTGCAAACCAACATTAGTCAGTACTGTAAAATGGCTGTCAGTCGCCCTCTTGTTGTGAGGAAACTTCTCAATAATAATTAGCGAAACCAGCTTTAAACCTACCTCAAAATAAATTAAGATAATCTATAGTCTCATTGCAATACAATTCTTCCATTAGATTTTCAAAATTTTGTTTAGTAGAATTTTTAGACCCTTTGGGATATGCCACCTTGACTTGGCTGTAGGTGCTCAAGACACTTTCAGCATTGACTTCCATTGGAAGAAAACTGCTGCAAGCCAATAAGTACCGTACAGGGCCTAGTCTCCGCTCACCCGCGCGAGGCGCTGATAAAACATGCATCTATTCAGAATTCGACGTAGTTTTGTAATGCGTGATGTTGAGCACTAAAAATCGCTAAGCTGGTCAAGTAATCATACAAAAGCAAATTTGTGTAATATTTTACAAAACATTGTTTAGATAGTGAGTAAAAACGTGATTGCGTACGAGGTAATTTGTGTTCACTGCTTAATTTACGCGTCGCTGTAATTTACCAAAAACATTGATATGTAGAAAAATAGCTGGAATTCATATTTCAAAAACATTGACAAAAAAAGTTTAACTTACGGGAGAGGGATGTCTGACCTCTCATTTAAAAGGACATATGACACAGAGTTCTTTATTTTATGCGAACAGGTTGTAGCAATTCAAAGGGGTAATCTTAAAATGACATAGGCCTATCTCCGCTCACCACACCTTCATAGTCATGATAGTACCCCTTTCAGATATTACAATTTAGAGGCTAATACCACGTATATCATGATTAGGCAAATGCTCATGTATATATTTTTGATGGTAGGTTTGTATGATGAATATCAACTTCTTAAAATAATTTTCCACCTGATCCTAAAGTTAGTCGTCATTATGTGCCCTGTATGATTCAATCTTTGTCCTATATAGGCCTAAAAATAAAAGACGCGCTTATATACATCCGTTCTGTCCTGTGGTAATTTCCAGTATTAATTTCCAAATTCCTTTTCTATTCTTTCTTATTCTTCTTTCTTTTGTTCACAGTTCTTGTGTTTGAATATCAGGCCTCTGAACGTTAATTGTGGCAAGGGAATGAACTCAGTCTAAATAGACAATCTGATGACTGTTATCATTATTATTGTTATATAGGCCCCGGTATAGGCCATATAGTTTATTTATGATTACCGGAAAAGGTGCTCCTATATTATCTCTGTCTGCGGTCCATGAAGGTAAGGTAGGCATATACATTGCTTTTATTTGTATGTTTTTTTTTTCTTCACATATCTTGGAAGTATAATAACTTAATTCATCGAATATAATGTGATGTGTGACAGGGTCTATAATAAGGAATATATACCTCATGCATCGACAGAATTTTAATATAAATCAAACATTAGATTATACTACACTGGCCTACGACAAATTTTGTTTTAGATCATGCATAATCTATCATTATGTTTGAGAAAGCTCATATGATTTTCAGATATCAATAATTATTGTGTCCCTTTCCAGCAATAGAAATTAAATTAGTTAAAAGATAATTACATAAATATTTGTTGTAGGCCTATACACCGAAGTCCGCAAACTTTCTGGTTAAACGAAATACATTCTTTTTCTTTTTTTTTCTTTTTTTTTTTTTTTTTTTTTTTGCATTTTAGTATAGTCCTAATAATAATACCCAAGGGTCCCGGTTTCTTATTTACCATTTGGAAGATTTTGGCTTGCCTAATTGGTCAACTGTCTTGTATACTAACAGCTTTCATAATACTGTTTTGAGGAGTTACTAGGGTTTTGTTTGTGCCCCCCCCCCCATCCTCAATCCGTGATATAATAGACGCCTCTGTTTTATATAGGCATTGATATCTACATGTATGATCATGATATTAAAAACTATAACTTTAAAATTCAAAGTGACTGGTAGCAAAAATAAATCACTTCTATTTTACAACAGTTGAAAATATTAAGTGAGCCATATGTCATATTGCAATAAGTTCTGAAACAGAAACTAATAGTAATAAAAAAGACAGACCTTAATTAAAATTGTAAAACTTAATTTGGTCGAAAAGACGATTCATCAACTTGACGCAAATGGAAGGGTTTCGTCTTTTTCCATTCCCAATAGGTTCATCTGGCCAAACTTCTATTTATTGGGTGAAGCGGCTAGTACTAAGAATAAAAATCGGAATTACTCATTAAGTGTTATTTTAAACATTAGCTATCAAATTAACTATAAAATATTAAGGTGATAAAATCATTAATGATTTTGTCTCTTCATGCTGATGTCGGATGGGTGAGAGAACAATTCGTTTCTAATATGTGATGCGTCACGTCGAAATGAGAGACATATTCGCGATTTTTGAAATCCATTTATTTGATATTATTGATCCCTGATTAATTGCTTGAATTGATATATAACCCGACTGTAAAGAGTAAATAGAAGTGGAGATATTAGCCTCTGAACGCGAGGAGAATTGTGCTCTTGGAAATCAAAATCAAGAGAAAAACGTCTTCGAAGTTTGACTTCCGTTTGACTCCGCGCCAGAAAAATAAGAAACTTTTGTCACCGTTGTACTCACCGAAATGCCAGCAACCACTTGTTACAAAGGTGAAACGATTGACCAATGAGGAGGCTGCATTCAGGTATACAGAGAACAATACTCGTCCGTCACGCATGATCAGAAAACGGTGATGTTGTCTAATAACATTCAATCTTCTCAAAAAAAGAAGCTGAAGGTTAGTTGTTTATATCTTCGTCAAATAAATAAAAAACGTCATGCTCTTTCAATGTTTAAGAAAAAGTCCGCTCTTTTAAGAAAAGTGTTTACCAATCCTGGCGCTAAATTAGTGTAGAAACAAAACTATTTTAAAACCTTTTGGGTGTTTATTCGATGTTTTGCGTGCGTTCTTGAATGTCAATCGCGATATACTCTACTCATAATAAAGCGAGTCATTTTGATCTGAACTCTGTTGGAAATTTTGAACATAATAATGGTCTATAGACTAAATTTATTCGTACAGGGGCTTATGAATTTTGTTTATATTCTTTGAATAAGTATATGATAAGAGATAAGCCTCCAAAAATGTTTAATAAATATTTGCGCCTCACGAAGTTTAGAATTTCTCTGATCACGTTTTATGAGTGGCTAGGTACTTAAGACAATGAAAATAAAAACGTAACATGGTTAGTATTTTAAATCATAGTATCTTCGTTGAAAATAAACGTAAATGATTTTGCTATCATACATATACCTGTGTCTTACACAATTGTATAACCAAAAACTTGATATTAACTAAATTATATATAAAAAATGGAAATATTTATAGATGCTAAAATATATTTGTTCGTACGTGTTAGTAAAACGATAGCTCTTAATTATCAACGACAATTGTTAAATATAATGAGAACTTTCGTAGAAGATTCCACCTCTTTGTATGCTCTATTTCCCTGATGAACCAAATGTATAGGGAGGTTATTCCACAGAAACAGAATCGCGCCCTAAATAAAATGCGATAATTCATCATTGATCGAATACTAAGCAAGCAATAAGTAGCTTTTCCCCACACCCCCCCCCCTCTCCCCCACCCGATTGTTAGATTTGACATTCGTTTGCATGCTCCCTATCCGGATGAAACAGCTTATTCAAAGCAGGTTGGCATCGCACGCAAAATCTGAGTGCAGCTAGCTAAAGAGAGTTTAGTTGCTATTCGCTCACAAAAACGAAACAAAAAGCCAGTGAAATCACACATACATGACCTGGAACGTCAATAAACAAAACCATGCGTTGCTAAGGGCGGAGCAAAACGGAGAGGGGAAATGAGCGTGGACGTTCGCTTGTATGTTCCGGGAAAAAAATTAATGACCGAAAAAACACTCACCGAAAACTGCTTTTACCACTTTCCCGTTATCATTTTCACTCATTTTTTTAACAGAGCAAAGATGAAGCATGGTAGAACCAGAAAATCAAAAAAAAAATTTCCTCAAAATTTTGATTTTATTAGTTTGTCGATTTACTCGATCTTTGATCTGCGACTTCTCTCTCATTTCGACAAGACGTATCACATATTTCATTATTCGTTTCTAATTATTTATATTGTTCTAATATTCATAATTGTATAATGGGCTTACAACCTCTGCTTTTTTGCAAGTCTTCCGTTTAAAATATATCAACAAATGCCATTATTGTTAAGTTCTGTTTATATTGTTTAATATAAATATATTGCGTTTTAATTCATACCGAACAAGCTTTGGATTTGAATGTATCACTGGATATGTTTATTTGGATGTTATATTATGTTATAAACGGAAATAAAATTGAATCTTCATAAATCTTGAATCTAGAACAAAATTGCAGGTTGTCACATTATACGTCACATCTACCATGATATATAATATTATTATATACAGAATTACAGAACAACCTCGTTAAGGAGGTGGAGATAGAAATTTTCTCAAGACACTTAATTGAAGCCTAATAAGGTAAATAGTCCTGTTACGAATATAAGGCCTAATAGTAATCAATAACGACGACGACAAAGGATAATATTAAAAAGTAAACAATCCCTGAGAAGTAAAATTACAGCGAGGTGTGCCTATATATAAACAAAACAAGAATCCTGACACAACAGAATAAAAGAAAAGAAAAATTAATGACATAAAAACGAAAAGGAAAGAAAAGAAAATAGAAAAGACGAGCTGGACATAAAAACTGAAAGTGTTACTGAGTTCTTTAATGAGGGGGATGAAAGTTTAAATTTAAAACGGCTGAACAATAATGACACTGTGACCCATAGCTGATTTGAGATGGGTTATACCTATATCAATGTTGTATTCTATAATAAGATTTAAGAAGATATAAATATTCCACAAGTGTTTTTTTTTTAATATTCAGGGATGGTTTATTTATTTTGTTTTATTTTTGTAATATCAGCAGTGTTAAAGAATTCCAGAATGTTAAAAAAAAAAAATAATAATAAAAAATTAAAAAAAAATGATGATAAGATATATATTTCAGACAAATATTTATTTCCCAACAATTTTTTAAAAGTTATTTAGTTTGATCTTTAAACCGATTCCCCCTTAGTAAAGGAATTGGTATGATGAAATATACCTTGGGTATAATAAGGTTGGTTTCCCGTCCTAATTAAAGGCCCCCAAAATGAGAACATAATAAAGAAGAAAATAAAAGCTGCATCATATATCAATCATGATCCTATAATCTATTATTAAAAGGATAATAAAAGAACATACATCTCAATCCAGATCAATCAAACAGTGATATTCTCCACTCTAGAGTATTCTTAGAGGGCCTTCTAATCTTCCTCCACTGTAAAAAAGTAAAAATCGATCCCACAATATAAGATCAAATAAGTGCACTGTATGCGCGCCAGCAAGGTGAGCGGAGATATAGCACCAGTGAGCGGTGAATTAGGTCAGCGCAAGGGGTCCCGGAAAAAGCGTATTACGCGGCGGTGCTTACAAAGCAGATAATTATTTTCCAATACGACAATTTGCCAGGAATTTCACTTTCAGGTGACATCTAAAAGAACGGATATCATAGCTTTTGGAGTGAAATATAAACGAAAAATCTCATACTGAGCGCGAACTAGGCCCTGTACGGTACTTCCCAGTGCAAGGTCAATTATGAATTGACCATGCATAAGTGTAACATAGATCTAACGTTAAGTGGTTGTGTACAAGCATTTGAGCGAGTGGTTTCCGAAACGACGATAAGGCCGCAGAAACATAAAAATCCACATGTCACCCACCCATTGTTTCCAAGATAAACTTTGAGGACTTACATTTTTTAGTCATGAGTGATTTCAAATTCTGTAGTGTTGTGAGCAGATGCCGTGCCGCTGCACAGCAGTGCCAGCCAGTGGGCCAGGACCGGCTAACAAACGGTCTTCTGACTGCTGGGCCCGGCAGGCCCGAGAGAGATTCAATCCTCTATCAACTGAGCAACTTTTCACTTACAATTACATTCAAATCAGTTAGTCAATAATACTTTTGAAAGTGGATAGTGTTATCTTGCAGTCATCATCCTTATTCAGCCCGCTACGAAGTCGAGAAAGAGAAAGGTTTCAGCAAATTTTCCAAATTTTGCCGTCATAATCCTGCCGATCGCGATTACAGAGTGAACACTTCGAGAGAAACTTTTAGTCTGTACTTTGTAGCACGCATGTGCACGCCTTGGCTTCAAATTTGATAACTATACACAGCCCCGTTGCCGAAGGCGACGGGGCTGTACTTCCACCACCCCTATTTACAGCGTAACTTTCAGTGATGATGAGCCTCACCTTAGGGAGTGCGAGGGGAGTTGGTGCTGTCGCCCTCCACATGTCCATGATGCATGCGTCCCTAGTCCTTTGTCAGAGCACTGTTATGGTGTTTTTTTTTTTTTTTTTCTACCCCTACCAGTACACACAACGACTCTACGCCCCGAAATTAGAAACAACCCTCAATTATAGGGGATATCGCGATCAGTGTGGAGAAATGTAGATAGGGGGAGGAGAAATGAACTACCACGGTTAGAGTGAAAGATTAGGGGATATCGCGATCAGTGGTGGAGATGTAGAGAGGGGAGAGAAATGAACTACCAACGGGTAGAATCTAGACTTAATGCCAGTCACGGATCGCGCGCCCTTTTTTTGCAACGAGAATTATCATTCGTACCGACAAAAATAGAAAGCTTAATTTTAAGAGAGGGCTTTAGAAGATTCACTTCAAACCCCAACGTATGGGTATATCAGATATTTCTCTAGTATTTCTCGTAATCTAGGTTAAAGAAACTTAGAATATCAAACTATCTTTCTATCTGCTTTCACTAAAATTATATTCAAGTAATATTTAATCTCAAATTATTAAAGATGACCAGAGGGAAATAACAATGAAGAACTAAAAACTTCTATCAATTTGTAAACGACCAGCCCCCGTCTGCGAAGCGACGGGAACTGACACCAGTTACATATTTTGCGAAGTTTTGAAAATATCTATCATGACCACAAATTTCGTGCGTCAAAATACCTTATTTGAATCATACTCACATTGAATCAATTCTTTAAGTTTTTCCTCGAATTAGTGACATCTGCGAATGTTTCACATGAATAATCAACTAAAAATGTAGAAAAATACAGGAAAATTGAGTCCCATCAACGTAATATTCTCCGTGCGTGCGTTGTGTCTTCGCCATACGTCTTCGCACATAAAATGACGTCATAGAAAATGGCAAGCGATGGCACCAACACTATGAGAAGAGACAAGGCCAACGGAAAATTCCAATTTGGTAAGTCAAAGAAGCTCTTATTATACTTTCATTTTTTAGTCGTTGTTACGCGTGAAAACATTAGAAACCTTACAACAACATTTTTAACATTAGATTGATTAAATTGACCAGTATAATCTCAACTTGC
>CALNVZ010003435.1:2211950-2284997 GCA_940671915.1 Paracentrotus lividus | reverse complement strand
AAAAAAAAACACTAAGAGGGAATACGAACAGAGAGAAAAGAAGAAAATTAATCGAAAAAAAAAGCGGGAAGTAGAGAAACAATAATAATTATTATTATCATAAATACAGTTTTTGTATAGCCCATATTATAGCGCTTAAAAGAAACCGAAAACATGTAAAAAGATTTTAAAATACTTGGGTTCTTAAAATTATATCTACAGAGACCTGAATAAATGTGTTTTGAGGGCACCCCGGTCCAGAACGCGTAATTGCGGAAAGTTTTGCCAGATACCACGATGACTAAACACAAGCTCTTCCCACTTTTCATCTAATATGTTTTTTTTTCTCGGTTAAATAGGCCCCAAAAGTATGTTTAAAGTAAACTTTAGAACCAAATAAAAAAAAAAATAAAAGTTTCGCCCCAAATTAAGCATAGGACATAAGGATTTTAATCGCAAGAGTATAGGCCCTTCAAGAAAACACGATAAAAACATATCGGAACAATAATATTTATGCTACGGCCCAAGAGGTAAAACTTATAATCACAGTCATGCATGCTTGTTATGTGCCTCCCACTTACGACACGATTCTAAACGGTAATTAAAAAAACAAAACAAAACAAAACAAAACAAAACCTAAAAACACTTTGCCGTTGTCTGCTCGAGCTTCGTGCTCCCATCGCGATTTCTTTTTAAATGGAAGTTGATTAAATTAGAGACAATTAATGTGTTTTTAGTGTTCTTTATAACTATGTTAAGATAAGGGAGGTCACTTTATCAGAAGGACAGAAATGAAAACAACAACAACAACAAACAAACAAACAAACAGAAAAGAAGAAGAAGGAAAAATTGCTTTGGGGTCGTTATATAAAAATTTCTGCTCGCTCTACAGTAGGATAGCAAAATTTGATTTGTCAGAGGGTCACTAATCACGGTATGATTGATAGTGGGAAACAATTATACCAATATAACAAAATTATATTAAATTCCATTAGGCTATATTAAGAGGAATGATTTTGCTCGGGCCGCTTCGAAATTTGGGACCTATATATGCACTGCCCTTCAGTGATCAGTGCTGAAATCAAAGTGCCATTTCGGGTGGGGTAGGTTCTAACAATTTGTTTATTTAATTATTAATTTATTCATTAAAACATTTTATACATGTCGATTACAAGTTCAATAACAAAATTTATCAACACATGCTCAATTAATTATAAATCAATAGATAGAGACATATTCAAAATAGCAGGTTGAGTAGAATACAAAGCCAATCATTACAAACAAAAAGAAGAGAGAGAGAGAGAGAGAGAGAGAGAGAAGAAGAAGAAGAAGAAGAGAAAGTACACAAAATGATTATCTATCAACGATTTAAAATGTAACTTATATTTTACAATCTTTTATGGCATTTTTGTTTTGTTTTGTTTAGGGGGGCCTCCAGGCCCCCTGGATCTGCGCTTGCCTATATAAAAGCCTTTGTTCTTTATCAACACGATCATGTCACTGATTTATGGACTACTGCTTCTTGCAGTGAGTGTCTTTAACAATAAGATACAGAGGGGGAAAGTGAGGTAAGACCCCCGTGTGCTAGAAAACTGTAATATAGAACTAGAAGAAGAAGAAGAAGAAGAAGAAGAAGAAGAAGAAGAAGAAGAAGAAGAAGAAGAAGAAGACTTTTTTGACTTTTCAAATAAAACTTTATTTACAAATCAAGTCAACAAACAAATTAAATTACAAATTAAAAGATTGATGAAAAATAGCATGAAACAGTTTGACATCATATTGGATTTTAAGAAATGAACAGGAATATTAATCAGACAAAACATACATAATTGAAACAAAGGTAATAAAATAAAGTAACACATTAATACTGATCTCTCATAAGAGATCATAAAAATCAATTGTAAACTTTTAATCTAAATCAACCATGTTGAGAAGTCCCCATCTCTTTGAAAAGGTGATGATTATTCTGTAGGTTGAAAAAACTCGAACTCAAGAATAATTTTATTCTTTACTCGGAGTTTCCAAATTGGCATAGGATCAATAAAACGCGATGTACGATAAAGCCAATATAGATGTTGACTTCAAACTAATTATTAGAAATTCGAAAGACAAACTGCATCCTTATTTCGACTCTTTGCATGAGGGACCAAACACCATACAGTTCAAAATCAACCTTTACATGCGGTAGTAGGCACGAAAGTAAACGATGAAGTAAAGTCAAAGCTGGCTGGATGAAATCACAGAGAAAGAAAAAGATGTAATGATGTTCCTCTTTTCTCCACACGCAGCCACACGTCGGCGAAATGTCCGGATTGAAATGGTGTAGGACAGGAAGAGGACGGAAGTACGTTGTGCATGAGTTTATATTGAATATCTCCATCTTTCTTTGATGATGGTAATTTGTAGATACCGACCAGAAGATGCGTGACGACTTTGAGAGAACACCATGCCATGCCAGGCGGTTAATTGAAAGGTTGGGAAGATTGTTTCAAAAGTTCTGTGAGAAGACGATATATGCATCTGGTGGTCATGGATGAGAGGATCCTCTTTATCTTTGAGTCTAATAGAGAACGGAGACCTATTTGTGTGGCAGAGTCTGTAGAATCAAAGATGAAAGACGAGGTCCGTTTCTGGTGAAAAACATCGGAAAGTTATTGAATGATCAGTGTCGCGCACTGTTGAGTTCAAGTTCAATAATCCTCTGAGAAATCCGCTGCAAGATGTTTGGAACATTAATGTCACTAACCTGCAACCAAGTGCCTTCTTTAGGTTGATAATATCCTTAATTAGTCTTGATCCCACACGCAAAGAGTCTGGGGAAGACCATACGTGGTGATGCAGAAGTGTGATAATTCAAAGGGACATTCAAAACATGGTTGAGTGTGAAAGATGACGTCCTCCACGCAGCTCCAGAGGTTCTCCAAGCGTGCAATAAATCGGAATAAAAGCTAGGAAGAGTACAAAGAAACTTGTATCTAGGCAATGAGAAATAGTTGAAGGTCAAATTTCAGAACCTTGATACTTCTGAAATTATATGCACATAATTGATTACGCGGTGTGAACAAAGTTCAAGAAATCGTAAAACAAAACAAAAGCGAAAAGTAAAAAAAGCGCGCTTGGAGACATGCCAAGACCAAGTCCACCTTCATTAGTTTCCTGGAAAAGTATCTCTTTCTGAGCAAGTGTCGCTTATTGGACCAGATGAAGTTAACTAACATGTCTTGAAGTTCTTTCAGAATGTTCTGAGGGGTGAGAGAATGGCAAGACAATGGAATATCTTGGAAGCAGCGAGTGGTTAGCAACAAGGGTTTGCCCTTGAATGAAAGGCTCCGAGAAAGAGGGATCCAGCGTGAGAGAGTTTTACTTAGTTTCTCTTTGCACTTTTCCCAATTTTTATTTATGTAGTTTCCTACTAATACCAAGACTCACTCCCAAAAATTCCAAACCTTCATTATCCATTGGAACCTAGGGGTTTATCACTTCGTCTGGTCCAAAGATCCGACCCAAAGACTTGCGATTTTACATGATTTAAACAAGCAGCAAGAGGATTTACTAAAAACTGAATACACATTATTGACAATATTAAAAGCTTCATCGGTATAACAAACACTGAAATATCATCTGCATAAGCCGATACAGAAATATAGTTATTCGTTTCAGGTATCAGAAAACTGTGTTTATCCAGCTTTTGCCTTAGCATATGTAAAAAAGGTTCAATAGCTAAAGAATAAAGTAAGCCCGAAAGAGGGGCAAGCCTTGACGAATCCCTTTTTGGAAGGAAAAGGGTGAAGTGGAGAGAGCCACATACTTTTACCAGACCTTCAGCATATTTATACAACAGTTTGACACATGATATAAAGAAATCACCAATACCCATTGCTTTCATTATACAAAACAAATATTTGTGGTCCACATTATCAAAAGCTTTCTTTGATCAAGATTTATAAATGCAAGAGGTTATTGTTACATATTGCATAATTAATTACAATCTCGAAATCAAATTCAGGTATCATAAATTTGACGGCCTGGTACACAATAACTCTGATCTGGTGAACGATATCGCCAATGCAAAGTTTAAGTCTGTTAGCTAGTACTTTTGCTAATATTTTATAGTCATTTTTAAAAGTGACACAGGGCGCCAGTTGCAATGTCGCTAAATCTCCCTTTTAGGAATCAGGGAATCACAGCTTACGAAAAGAATGAGGTAAATTACCTGAATAATGGCATGATTCAGAACAGATAAGAAGTCATTTTCAAAGGTGGCCAAAAGAATTGATAAAACTCGGAAGACAGCCCATCTAGCCAGGCGACTTATTTCTACCGAGCTGCATCACAAGCATTTTTAACCTCTTCAAGCGGTATAAGGGAGACTCTAGTTCTGGACTCTTCATGCTAAGTCTGGTAAATTGGACGAGATAGTTTTTCAAGCAATTATCGTCAGTAGGAAACACTTATAAAGATTTCATAAAAATCATGTACATGAAGCTTTAATCTCACAAGACTTTTCTGTAATATTACCTGATGAAAGCCTAACTCGTGAGATATTTTTAGAAAAGAGTTGTGATTTCTCCAAATTGAAGAAAAAAGCGAGCTGGTGTCTATTTCATTGGTCAGTCGGAAACGAGATCTCACAGCGCGCCATTCGCTTGGCTTTTGAGTAGCAAGTTCAGCTCGTTCCTTTGTTCATTTCAAAACATTTTAGTATCAGACGATAAATCTGATGTAGATTGAAGATCATCAATTGTTTTATTTATTTTGATGATGGAGTCTCTTTTCTCACATGCAAGTTTTAGCGCCATACATCTGCGATAAAGATTTGAGAGAGCTTTTCCAAAGTCCCACCAAGTGGAAAACATGGGGAAATTTGGCTTCATTTCTCCATTCAGACCAAAATGAAATAATAATATCTGCAAAATTCTATCTTCAAGAAGTGAATTGTTAAAATGCCAAAAAGCACTGCCTCTCTTTTGAGAGAGGTGATTTAATTTTTAAACAAACGGCAGAATGATCTGAGAGGGAAGCAAGGTACAATATTACATGATAAAATAGAGGACAATTGCAAAATAAGGTCATAGAAACGATCTAATCTTGCTTTAGAGATCCTGTATGGGAACGAGGGTTATTTCTTTGCCATTGAAAATTTCCTATCATGTGGGTTGTATGTCTACGCCAACATGCGTAAACGATTACTTTCCATGACGGTTAAGAGAGTTGGCAATACGTGGTGCGTGTCAAACGACTTACCACAAGCGATCCATAGAGGGGTTGGGTGTTGTATTAAAATCTCCCCCAATAATGACGGTACCCTCATTAAGCTTTCCTAAACTCGCAGAAAGACATTGAATAGCGTCTAAGGCTATTTTGTCATCTTGAGGAATAATAACGTTGTATAAGTGATAAATAGCTTTGCTAGAGTTCAACTTTAGTATACAAGATATAACTTTCAAGGTAATTTCAGATTGGACAACAACATATTCAGTGTTGTTTTTTAAACAGCGTAACACGCCAGAGCCTTGAGTGCGGCCGGGTGCGCAAACCGGGGTATGTGACGTCCACAAATTCCAACAAGTCGATTTTTACATAATTTATTGGTTTCTTGCAAAAAAATGACGTCGGGATTTGAAGAAAAATTAAACAACATAAGTAAAAATGGAGGCATTTTTAAGAGGAGTGGAGCAGCCTCCCGGTATTGAGAGTAACAAAAGATAAAGTCATTAAAGAAAAAAGAAATAAAAAGAAAGGTTAAACTAAAAGAGGGAGGACATCATTTTTTAAAGAGAAAAGGTTACGCATCATATCAAGTTGTTGATCAATTTGTGCACTCTTTGTTGAGTGCTCTTCTTAAACAGCGGACTATTCTTTAGTGTCTAAGCTGACGCACGAGCCCTGAGAATGTTAGATGTAAATTTTCGAGCACATCGTGGGGTTTTTTTGCTTCTTTTACTGTCTTAAGAAACTGTAAAGGGTTTTGTGAGTGATAGGGCCTTGGCTTGAAGGGAAAAGGATGATGCCCAATCTACATGAGTCATCGTCTGATTCGTCCCATACTATTTCTGTTAGATCTTGGGTGGAGTCGAGGAGGAGAGTGTGGGGTGAGGATGGGGTGGGAGAAGGTGGAACAGAAGATGTTTTTGGAGTTGTGTAAGAACAGTGCGGGTGGGCGTTGATACTTTTTTTAAATTTTCTAGGGGGAGTAGCAGACGAATCAAGGGAAACCAGGGAAGAATGAGTCAGATAAGGCGACTGAGTCTTGCTTTCTTTTAGCAACGACATCCGAAAACAAACGGCCAGGATCTGGCGGTGTTCCCAGACCGAGACCGGCTGTGAAGTTGTCATCAGAACTTGGGGAAGTATGAGAGTCATTTTGAAGACTCGTGTCTTGAGAGGGCGCTATATCTCTTTTAGGAGACATGTCAATGGGATGTAACCAGGACGGTCAGGGTTGGGTCCACTGATCTCCCCTCCGTGGTGGGGGCACTGATTTACCCTCATTAGTGGGAACCATTCTGCATGCCTCTCATCCTTAGAAGTGGGGATAGATTTTTTGGGGTTTGTTGGGGGGCGGATGATTTTTTGCATACCCTGGTTGTGTGCCCAAACTCCCCGCAATTGAAACATCTAACAGAATCCGTTGAGATGAAAACCCTATAGTTGGCTCCTCTGTGGTTAAAGTTCAGATGGTCAGGAGGGATGAATTAGTTGGAAGTATTACCTGTACTTGCCGCCTGAATGATAAGATATGGGAGAGGTTACTTTCCTAAAAACCAAGGGGAATTGATCTTACTGGGAGATACTTTGCAAAAGGAGGACAAACGTGTATTTAGAAACGTCCGTTTGGTATTTCGGGGTAGACATTTGAGAGTGTGAGCTTTGTTGTTGGTAGTACGAGGGGCTGGATTTGAACGTAATCTGTTATGAAATTTAAGCCTTTATCAAAGCGTCGTGGACTGCCTGTTTTGTATTGAGATAGACGGCGATTCGTTGCCCGCTGATCCTTGACGCTGATAGAATTTGTCAGAGGCATTGTTTGCCGCTAGTGCTTTTATATATTCATGTATGGAAAAATCTGGTCTCGAAATGGAACACAATGGCGTTGTTACGACTCAATGAGCATGCTGAGCCAAGCGGCTCTGCTGCATTGCCTGAAGGTCCCGCGCTAGTCGGGCGGGTTTTCCGCACCTTCCGAGGCCATACTGCAGGCAATGAAAAACCCGCAATGAACAAAACACTCTAATAACCTCTAAAATAACAAAATATTGTTAAGAAAACCGGTGGACCTGGTCTGAACAATACTTACTATAAATAAACATACACAGAATGACCAAACGGTCAACAATAAACGAGAAAAATAAAATTACCAGAGCTCGCAGAAAAAACGTCACCTTCCACGTCGAAGAAGAAGAAGAAGAAGAAGAAGAAGAGAAAAGAAGAAGAGAAGAAGAAGCAAGAGAAGAAAAGAAGAAGAAGAAGAAAGAGAAGAGAAGAAGAAGAAGAAGAAGAAGAAGAAGAGAAGAAGAAAAGAAGAAGAGAAGAAGAAGAGAGAAGAAGAAGAAAAGAAGAAGAAGAAGAAGAAGAAGAAGAAAGAAGAAGAAAGAAGAAGAAGAAGAAGAAGAAAGAAGAAGAAGAAGAAGAAGAAGAAGAAGAAAGAAGAAGAAGAAGAAGAAGAGAAGAAGAAGAAGAAGAAGAAAGAAAGAAAAGAGAAGAGAAGAAGAAGAAGAAGAAGAAAGAAGAAGAAGAAGAAGAAGAAGAAGAAGAAGAAGAAGAGAAGAAGAAAAGAAGAGAGAGAAGAAGAGAAGAGAAGAAGAAGAAGAAGAAAGAAGAAGAAGAAGAAGAAGAAGAAGAAGAAGAAGAAGAAGAAGAAGAAGGAAGAAGAAGAAGAAGAAGAAGAAGAAGAAGAAGAAGAAGAAGAAGAAGAAGAAGAAGAAGAAGAAAGAAGAAAAAGAAGAAGAAAAAGAAGAAGAAGAAGAAAGAAGAAGAAGAAGAAGAAGAAGAAGAAAGAAGAAGAGAAGAAGAAGAGAAGAAGAAGAAGAAGAAGAAGAAGAAGAAAGAAGAAGAAAGAAGAAGAAAGAAAAGAAGAAGAAGAAGAAGAAGAAGAAGAAGAAGAAGAAGAAGAAGAAGAAGAAAGAAGAGAGAAGAAGAAGAAGAAGAGAAGAGAAGAAGAAGAAGAAGAAGAAGAGAAGAAGAAAGAAGAAGAAGAAGAAGAAGAAGAAGAAGAAGAGAAGAAGAAGAAGAAGAAGAGAAGCAAGAAAGAAAGAAGAAGAAGAAGAAGAAGAAGAAGAGAGAAGAAGAAGAAGAAGGAAGAAGAGAAGAAAGAAAGAAGAAAGGAAGGAAAGAAGAAAGAAGAAGAGAAGAAAGAGAAGAAGAAGAAGAAGAAGAAGAAGAAGAAGAAGAAGAAGAAGAAGAAGAAGAAGAAGAAGAAGAAGAAGAAGAAGTCTATCCATGGGAACAATTTCAAGGCATGAGCTAATGGGTAGAACTTTGTCGTTATTTTGAAAATTTACACATGGGTTCTATAAAATCGTTTTATTATGAATGAATGATTATAATGTATTTATTGTAAAAGCCTTTGAGCTTCATTGAACATTCAAATACTCCGAAAGGACTTTCCGAAAACGGCAACATTATTTACGTAAAAAAAACAAAAACAATGTAAATCCCATCATTTGTAAAGCTAGTGCTAGATACAAATTTTACATTATAAATTAATTCTATTTATTTCATGTACAAAACATAATTGTTTGTTTGGAAATAAAATCAAATCGTGATACTTATTTTAAATAACTGTGACCAGCCTGAAACATAGTTTATTATGAAACAAAATGTCAGCGCCCAATGCCTTTTGATTGATGTTCTCAAAATGCCTGCAGTACATTCGTTTTGACCATTTATTGCTCTGTGGAGTTACAAGTGAGAACTGCAAAGTCTACAGAATGTATTCTATGCAAGGAATTTCAAGGAATATATTAAGACGTTCGATTTCTGCTTCATACAGGACGTCCTACCCATCATTGAGATTACTGACTCTTTCCACCCCGACTGATACGGCGGAAGGCGCTCCCAGTGATCGCTACCCACTGCTCGTACCGCGGCATCAACAGCAAACACTTGGACGCGGATCATTGCATCATTTGCACTCACAATGTTGTCATCATGACCAAAGTCCCCTCCGTTTACATAACAATGTAATTTTTTGTTTTACTAGAAGCACTACTCAGTCTACTGTATCATCAGTTTCAATAGTTGATAGATATAATTTCTTATTGATTCTCCAGTCGAGTTAAGACTAAGAAATAGGATAGATTTTGAACTTTTAACTGTTAGTTTTGAAGGTAACATTAAAGCAAAACGTCATTCTCATTGATAAGAATAAATTGAACATGTAAAATTCATGAAGAAGATATACAGCACTTCATCTCTTCATGCCAGCACTTACAGACGCACCGTACCAACTTCATACGTGATGCTATCTACAAATTCTCAGAAATGAACATTGCAGAAACCCTAGACAGAGACAACCCGACAGCCTTCACTACGTTTGTTCTTCTTCCCAACCCTGACCTCCCCCTTAATACAATAAAATCCTATACTACCCTTGCCCTCCAATTCATACTGAAAATCCATTCACTACGAGCATCACTGATACCACAGAATTGAATCCCAACCTGTACCACCAGTATATCTACCATTCCACAGGCAGGAACCGCCTGCTGATCTCCGAAGTCAACGGAGGAAGAACAAGAAGAAGAAGAAGAAGAAGCTATTGCCAATAACATAATACTAGACCTTACAAGTTATACTTCATATTGAATTGATGTCATTTTAGATTTTGACATAATTTAAAGGCTAAACTAAAGCAACAATAAATTGACTTTGAATTGAATGACAGACTAGCCAGCATGTCATGGCAATCATCATCATGTATTTAAAAAAAAAGTTTTTGGAACAGTTATTGAGTTGATTTTAAAGTGAAGTTAATTTTAATTCTGTGATTGTGAGTGCGTGGATCAACTCATAGCCTACTTATTTTGTACAACGTTTCAATTCTAATGTCTGATGTCTGATGTCTTATTAATCTGATCTATGTCTATGCTATTGTTGTTCGTTTTGGGTCTGTCTATACGTCTAATGCTTTAGGAATAGTTAATTTGAGGTTAAATATAAAACGATTGTAATGCTAGTATTGCTGTCTTGAATAATCAGTTTGTAAGTGAATTTGTGATTTTTGTGTTGTAATGAAAACTAGGAAAGTGACGAAAAATAGAGTGTACAGATCTAAAATCACCACACTTCCCCTGACTGGTATATTTTTACAGGTCTAAGCAAAACTAGGAAAATGATTAGAAAACTATAAATGCCTCTGCAATGAAGAGTTGCAATATTCTGCTTAAAGGCCTATTAAAGTGCATGTTTATTTTTCAAAAGAATTTCAATTTGTTCAATTTTGTTGAATGATGAAGTTCAATGCATTTTTTTTTAGGTATCATTTTAAGACGAGATGACAATAAATCTTGTTTTCATTGATATTACAGAATGCCTGGTGGAGAAGGAGCTCTAGGACCACTCTAAATGAAGTCAGCGCCTTTGATAGTCTTTTGAAGAGATCTGGCTACCATGACAACAGGGCATTATCCAGTCTACTGGTATCCATGGGTAAGTTTAGGATCTAAAATCAAGGCAGTGTAATGGTATAAGGTAATGTTATGGTACTGCCATCTTTTGGCAAGACATTAATCTACAATTGCTACTCCCAACCCAGGGGAAGTTAATGATTGCACTGCACTGCAGGAACAAAGTCTTTCAAATCTCTCCCTTAAACTTGCCTTATAATCATATTATTCAGGGCTTTATTTCCTCAGAATGAATTGCATCATATTATCATAAATATAATTCAAGATAAATATGTGAATTACAATATGGCATGTATGGAAGTCAGAAGATATTTATACTTCCACTGCTGGTAAGACAGTACAATCGGGATAATGCAGCTGCTCTGAAGGTTTCTGAAAGAATTGTTTCAGTAAAAAAGAACCACAGGACTCAGAGAGCATATTAGCTCTTGTACATCTAGTGAAAAAAGGTAAATCACAAAGAAAGAACGAGGAAAAAAATGTTTACAAAAACTCAGTTTGGTGCAGTTATTTTTTTCTGGAGCCATTACTACCAGACATGAATGATCTTCTAATCTTAAGCTCATACATTAAAAATGTAGTGGTAAAATGCTGTACAAATTATAACTTTACCACAGATAAAAGGAGTTTTAGTACATCAAGTGCAGTGCAACAACAGAGAGAAAACCAGGATGACAAAGATGATGAAGGTACGAGAAAAACAAATTACAAATATTAGAATTTCATTCTTTTAAAAATATGTAATATTACTGAACAAAGCTAAAAAAAAATGAAGCTTTTTGAAACCTGTGATTATGTCCTTGTCTATGTCATAAGTTACAGGAACTGCTCTTGTATTAATTTTGAAGAGAAAGTCTTGTAATATACCTTTTTTCTACCCTAAATATTTACACTAGTATTCCACCATCGTGTCTATTAAAAAAAATTGTGTAGTACCCTCAAGTAATTTAGTTTTCTTTATTTACACAATGTGTGTTTAATGAATCTTTACATGAAAATAACCTGCGCATTAAAATGACTTTGTCTCCGTTGAGCAATCAATATTATTATGAAGAGTTCAATTCCAAGATGGACTAAAGCCACTTTTTATGAAAGTTGAGTTAACTTGTGATATCCTAATGTTGTTCAGGTGATATTAATCAGGTATACCTGTCTTCATTCAAAAGTTTTAACCTCGATCAGAAAGGAGCGATAATTAGAAAATGCTTTTTCTAATTTTAATTTTCCACAGATGCCTGTACAAAATATTGTAAGCAAATGCATATTTCTCTGAAGGTACTAAAGTGGATTTAATCGCTTTTGGAATGAAACACTTCATATTTTTGTGTCCATTGCCTGAACAGATCCAAGCAAGAAAGCCGGTGATGGTGAGAACATTCGGATGTTGATTGTTCTGATGCTCATCCTGACTCTTCTTAACCTCCTCTCCAGAGGTGATGAAGCTCAGAACATCTCATGGCAGACGTTTGTCAATGATATGCTTGCAAAAGGAGAGGTAGGGAGAAAATATCTCATTTCATATAGCTTGTTCAATAAATGTGGGTCTTAAATTGTGTTTAACATGATTTAACATCATCCACATATTTCAGTTTTCCATTTTGTTTCATGATTATTAAGACAAAGCTCGGAATATCTAATGATTGATATTCGTCACTGACATGCTTGCCAAAGGAGACTTGGGAGATAAAATCAGCTCATTTTATTAAAGGAAATCTAGTGTAGCGGGGAGGTGTGGGAAAGATGAAGAAAATTATTGTGAGCTTTCCTGTTATTCTCATGCTGTATGGGAAGAGTATCATGATAAAAAGCTCCACAATAAAAGATCGCTCTTCAATTGCCCTAATAGTCATTATATGACCCAAAATATACCAAAAGGAAATTGCCTATGTAGAATTAAGTAAAAAAGAGCTCTGAGCCAGCGCAGCTGAATATATCCATATAAAAGCTACGCTATACAAATTTATTTATGTTATGTTATGTTATGTTAAAAGAGCTAATATGTTTGGATCCCGAACATTTTGTGTTGCCCCATATATGTGCATTTCTCTGTAAGTGCATGTGACTCGAAGCCGATTTGGGTTAATTTCTAATCATTTTGGCAATTCCAAAACCTCACAGCACAAAATAATGCTTAGGTGAACTGCAATCAACCTTTTCAAATCACTTTTAGACAGTGTCTTCCACATTCAATGTTATGACCAGAACAATAATTTCACTTTAAACCTTACTAACTGTGTGTTTAATCACTTATTATTTTACCAATCAAAGGGGGGGGGGGAGGGTTGGGTTGATCCACTAGCTAAAACAAAAATCCTGGGATAAAATCAAATCTGTGTTGTTGTGATTGTTCAGCAATTTCTTAAATAGAAAGATAGTAAGTCACCTTTTAAACTATTAGTAAAAACATACTGGTGTATCTTTTTAAATGTCTATTTAAAAGATTTATATGATATGTGAAACCGTTTTTCTTTCTGTTGTGTATTTTGATGTATAAAAAGGGTCATGAATAACATCACATTTGTTAATCTTACAAATACCATCTACTTTTATATCAAACTAATTAAATAGGGCAATTTAGTCTTTCATTTCATCTAGATTTATTTGTTTCTTTCTTTACCACCAGGTGAAGGGTGTGTCTGTAACATACTATGATTCTGATGGGAGCGGAGAAAGTAAGAATCCTGAGTCTGATGTTGTCCATGTTTTCTTACATGATGGAGCTGTTGTCTTTGGTAGAGAGGTAAGCAAGCTCCAACAAATGTGCAAAGGTTCTGGGTGATCCCTCCATGAGACATATAAAAATTAGAGAATTCAGTAGGTCATGGCTTAAAGCTCTTGTACAATCAGTACCAAAATGATTCTCCGTTGTCCAATCAAATTTGGAGTTCAGAGATTTTCGACTTGCCAGTAAAACTCCTTACACAATTTACCAGCTGGCGACTGGAAATAGTGTAATGTGATTTCCTGATCCAGGCTATGGTATACCACCCACAGAGATTCACTGACCCTCACCCAAATAGAGTCATGATCATCCTCCATAAAAACCTGACAAACCAGTGGCTGTATCTAGAGCATTCACAGTACAGACACCCATTACTTACATAATCATGCTCTAATTTGCTCTTAGGACCCCCAAATCTATTAAAATTGTATAGTGGGTTAACTATGTACACAAACCTAAAATGTATGATGCAGACCCCCTATTGAAATAGTGAGGATCCTGACTTAATGTACATTGATCACCATTCTTGCTGTATGAGACATATCTTTGTTTGATATCATAGCTATTTGTATGAGTGTTTATTAATATGTTGGACTATAAGGAGGTGTGAAAGGAACAATTCTGTACAATAGTGAATTGTTAGGAAAATTACAAAGATGTGTATAGATAGAGGAGCAGTAAATTTGATGCCTTGGTGTTTTCCTTGGATGAGTCCTGTAATTGCTTTGTCTTTAATACCGGTATTCCTTTGTGTGTGTGTGTGTAAATCACAGGTTGGGAGAGGACAGCCAAATCATTTCAGGATGAGAGTGGGTAGCATTCAGAAGTTTGAACAGAAACTAAGAGAGGTGGAAGAACAGCTTGGGATTGCACACAAAGACAGGGTAAGTAACATGTTTTAGTTCTTTACTTGTTTCATTTACATGTATTTGCACATATCTTGAATGATTTTAAAACATTAACTGGGACTAGACTGCAAACACAGACTCAGTTTGACACTTAAACAAATTTCAGTCTAGAGGGGAGACCACAGCCTCCAAATTCACTGTCTGTGTCAAATAATTGTTGAGAGAAGCTACAGTACACGAGTGAATCTAGTTCTTTACTTCGGTCCCTAGTAAGCGAACAACATGGGTTTGTGCCTGCAAACTAAACTGGGACCTAGGTTTCATCATGTAGAATCAATGGTGTGAATATTCAAAATTGGATAACATGCGCCGTTAAAACCAACCAAACAACAACAACATCAATATCGAGCAGAAATTTGGACAATCATAAACCTGTACAAGTTATTAAAAAAAATATCTTCGTGCTGCACTTAACGAGGTGAATATATCAGTAGGAGCTGCAAACTCATAACTTGTTGAATGATGTGGTTGATATGAAAATGAATCAAGGAAAGAGTGAGAGAGAGAGAGAGAGAGAGAGAGAGCGAAAAAGGGGGGGGGCAGAGATGAATAGAGAGAAAAAGAAACAATTAAGTTTAGAGAAAACCTGAGAAATATAGAGAAAGTAAGTATATCTCTGAAACAAAGTTTTCATTCCATTTTCCTTTCTTCTTGTAGATTCAAATCCATTACCAGCATTCCAGCTCAGATGGAATGATCAGCATCATTGGAACAGTTCTGGTCCTTGGTTTTCTTCTCTATATCATCCGCTCAGCTATGAGAGGAGGAGGAATGGGTTCCTTCACTCAGCTTAGTAAGTCCTTTTGGTTCTTGGAGATAATCATGAGTTCTTTTATCAACAGAAAATAATTGAATTCCTCACATGATGCACCACGCCGTACACCGGGGTACCGTTGTAACCCGGGGTACAGCGTTGTGCAGCGCCCTCTCATGTCCATTAGCATACAGTTATACAATGTTTTCACGCTGAGTATTATTTTCATGGTGGTATGATCGGTGCGACAATGATCACAAGGCCTGTTTTCCTTCTTTAATATTATCTAATGACAATAATAGTACAAATTTAACTTATTATAGTAACTACTCAAGAATTTATATATAATTTTGGACAGTTTGGTAATCCAGGAATCAGCGCTAAAAATAAAATAAATAATTCAACAGAACGGTGATTTATTTTTTGGTACCCCAGGGTACCAAAAAGTGCATCACATATTAAAGACATGTCTTATTTTTTTTTGACGTACACTTATCTGACCCAATGCACGAATGAAATACATAACAAACAATCAAAGTTATAAAAAAATCAGAATCATTACGTCAAATTATCTAAACATAGAAATTACAAATAGTTGGGAGAAAATTTATGGAAGCCAAGTAAAGAGCAAAAATAATGATGAAATTAAGGTAGATGTCCTGTCACTGCTACTCACCATGTGATCTGTATAAATCATATATACTTGACCTTTGACCCACGCCTGAAATTTAAGCTTATGGTCTATTCACAGTAGTAGAGAAAGGTGCTTCTAAGGGGTATCTTTCATTATATTTTTTTCTCTAACCTTAGTACAAGAGTATGTACCTCTAAATTCTGATCAAGTTTATCGTCTATTTTCTCCTGACATGTATACAAAAAGATACCTTACTTGACCTTTGACCCACTCATGACCTCATCTCACTCTCCAGCTAAGGCATGATTCACAGTAGTAGAGGAAATGCTTCTAAGGGGTAATCCTTCATAATATTTTTATGTACAAGAGTGTGTACCTCTGAAACTTTTGGACAATGAAAATATTCTGTTTCGTCTGACATTTATGTCAATATTGACCTTTGACACTCATGACCTTATCTCCTTGCAGCTAAAGCTCGATTCACAGTAGTAGAGGAAGGTGCTTCTAAGGGAGTTTCATTCAAGGATGTAGCAGGTATGAAGGAAGCCAAACAAGAGGTCATGGAGTTTGTGGACTACCTCAAGAGACCTGAGAAGTTCCAGGAACTTGGAGCCAAGGTATTGGGTTTTTTAATTTATTATTATTATTTACATGTTTTTTGTTGTTGGTTAGTTTACCGTAGGTATTATATGATTTTTCTTAGGCCAAAGTCCTAGCAAAGAAATATCATTATGTCTTTGTCTTCAAGTAGATATGATGCCATATTTTGATATCCTGAAAGATCATTCCAGCCCTATTTTTTTCCATAATGTATTTTTTCCCCGACCATGTATGTATTTTTTTTTCAAACATTAATTATCTCAAATCATCATTTGTTTTACTATTACATACACATCTTTGTGAAAGATATGAAGTGCCTCTCTTTTTAATGTAAAAAATATGTGTGATGTTATTGTTGAAAGTGCTCTTCTTTTATTTTGATAGGAATAATTAAATATGTTACTAGAAACCTTTGACACCAAATTAAGAACAAAGACAGATTATTGAAAGGGGAGATAAATGAAAGATAATTTTTTAATATTTCTCCAAAGTAGATGGATTCTTCTGTGTAACAAATCCTAAATCTCCTATGTTGTCTATGTCAATGCTAAATGATATTTTTTATTATTTTCTTAATCGAAAAGTCAGATAATTTGATAGTTACTTAAAAGGAATATTAATGTTAGATTCCTTATTTTGTTATTTTTACCCCCAGGTGCCCAAGGGTGCCCTTCTTTTGGGCCCGCCTGGTTGCGGGAAGACCCTTCTAGCCAAGGCTGTGGCCACGGAAGCAAACGTGCCCTTTTTGGCTATGGCTGGATCAGAGTTTGTGGAGATGATTGGAGGCCTCGGGGCAGCCAGGGTTCGGAGCCTCTTCAAGGAGGCACGTAAGAGGGCGCCGTGCATTGTCTACGTTGACGAGTTGGATGCCATTGGTAGGAAGAGATCAGAATCGTAAGTGACAGGTGCTCTAAATATTTCTGTCATAATATTCTTTGGGAACTTGTAAGAATCTTATGAATGAAAGTTCTTAATTCTTTGGAAATGCCTTTATGTTTTTAATTTTTACCTTTGGTTTTGGATGAAGTTTGTTTCAGAATCTATGTATATGTGATCATTCATACCTGAGTATAGATGATATAAAAATGGCTGTGTGACAAAGCAGTGGTCTCATATTAGGGAGGTCTAACTTTGTTGATGTGCTAGTGCCCCACACTAAGGAATAAAGTCCTCATTATCAATTCCTTTGGATATGACTAAAGCCATATGTGCCCCTTGTTGCTTTATAAACACAAGTGTTGGATAGAATAAAAATGCTGTCACTGATGTTCTTCTTTCAGAGCCGATTTCAACTCTTTTCAATTTATTTTTTTTCTTCAAAATAACCCACAAGCAAATATATTCTGTCTTGGCAAGCAGATAATATAAACACGTTATCAATGATGTTTTTATTTTAGAGCCAACGTCAACTCATCTGGAGAGGAAGAACAGACATTGAATCAGCTACTGGTTGAGATGGATGGGATGGGGACACAGAAAGATGTTATCATGCTAGCATCTACAAACAGACCTGATATCTTAGATAAGGTTAGAGATGGATATTAGTTTAAAGAGAATCTAGTGTAGTGGTTGAGATGGATGGAATGGGAACACAGAAAAATGCTATCATGCTAGCATCTACAAACAGACCTGATATCTTAGATAAGGTCAGATATGAATATTAGTTTAAAGAGAATCTAGTGTACTGGCTTGAGATTAGAGGTATGGAACACAGAAAAGATGTTATCATGCTAGCATCTACAAACAGACCTGATATCTAGATAAGGTTAGAATGAATATGTAGTCATAGAGAATCTAGTGTACTGGTTGAGATGGATGGATGGGAACACAGAAAGATGTTATCATGCTAGCATCTACAAACAGACCTGATATCTTAGATAAGGTCAGATATGAATATTAGTTTTAGAGAATCTAGTGTAGTGGTTGAGATGAGATGTAATGGGAACACAGAAAGAATGTATCATGCTAGCATCTACAAACAGGATCCTGATATTTAGATAAGGTCAGAATTGAATATAGTTATAGAGAATCTAGTGTAGTGGTTGAGATAGATGGTATGGGAACACACAGAAAGATATCATGCTAGCATCTCAAACAGACCTGATATCTTAGATAAGGTTAGAGATGATTAGTTTAAAGAGAATCTAGTGTATGGTTGAGATGGATGGAATGGGAACACAGAAGATGTTATCATGCTAGCATCTACAACAGACCTGATATCTTAGATAAGGTTAGAGATGAATTAGTTATAGAGAATCTAGTGTACTGGTTGAGATAGATGGATGGGAACACAGAAATGTTATTCATGTAGCATCTACAAAACAGACCTGATATCTTAGATAAGGTTAGAGATGAATATTAGTTCATAAGAATCTAGTGTACTGGTTGAGATAGATGGATGGGAACACAGAAAGATGTTATCATGCTCAGCATCTAAAACAGACCTGATATCTTAGATAAGGTTAGAATGAATATTAGTTATAGAGAATCTAGTGTATGGTTGAGATAGATGTATGGGAACACAGAAAAGATGTTATCATACTTGCATCTACAAACAGACCTGATATCTTAGATAAGGTTTAGATATGAATATTAGTTTAAAGAGAATCTAGTGTACTGGTTGAGATAGATGGAATGGAACCACAGAAAGATGTTATCTATTGCATCTACAAACAGACCTGAATCTTAGATAAGGTTAGACGATGAATTATTAGTTATAGAGAATCTAGTGTACTGGTTGAGATAGTGGAATGGGAACACAGAAAGATGTTATCATGCTAGCATCTACAAACAGACCTGATATCTTAGAAAGGATTATGAGATGATATTAGTTTAAAGAGAATCTAGTGTATGGTTGAGATGATGGATGGGAACACAGAAAGATGTTATCATGCAGCATCTACAAACAGACCTGATATCTTAGATAAGGTTAGAGATGAATATTAGTTCATAGAGAATCTAGTTGTACTGTTGAGATATGATGGTATATGGGAACACAGAAAGATGTTATCATGCTAGCATCTACCAAACAGACCCTAGGTATCTTAGAATAAGGTTAGTAGATATGATCATAGATCTACTGTTGATATATCCATACTTAGTTGCCTAAAGATTGAATCTAAATAGGATTATATGCTGTACGAAACGTCCACGTGACATAAGATAGTTATCACCATAAGAACACAAATAGAGATTATCTGCGTTCAGATCTCGGAGAATAGTTTTTGCCCGGCAAAATCGACGTCATTATTCAAGAACTGGATTTTTGCTATCGATATTCGATAATAGACGAGCGGCTCACTATCGATTCATAAACATCGACAACAATGACTGCCTCCATTGCACGAGCTTGAAAAGTAGAGAGTTGAAATTTAATCTCTTAAAGACGGGGATTAAGAGGATATATGCTGGCAGATGGAAAATATCCAAAGGAACATTGAATTCAAATTAGTTAGCCAATTTCAACTAATACTGCACCAATTTGAACGTTAATTAATGCACACTTCACAGATTATTTCCTCATTGACATTGAATATTGACTAGTTGCATCGTTGCCCGTGCCGTTGGCGTTTCTGGTGTTTGATATTAATAGCGAAGGCATTAGGCTAGGGCGCGCGCGGTGCAGAATGCACAAAATGATAAATGCGACATTGCCTGCCAAGTGACTTTTAAATCAATTTTTGTGTGGCATTTTCTCACACTATGTACATCTTAGTTAGGATGGATATTAATCAATATGCATGCATCTTATCGAATATCCTGAGCTAAAATATGGAATATCCTCGGTGACAGAAATGGACTAGTTTTTTTTTCGGCTGCGCCACCAAACATAGTGCCATTTCCTTGCCACTTGGACGATCCATAATATTTTCAGAATCTAAGTGCAGTATTTATTAATAGGAGAATCTAGGTACTGGTTGAGATAGATTGGAATGGGAACACAGAAAGATGTTATCATGCTAGCATCTACAAACAGACCTGATATCTTAGATTAGGTAGAGATGAATATTAGTTCATAGAGAACTAGGTGTACTGGTTTGAGATAGATGGAATGGGAACACAGAAAGATGTTATCATGCTAGCATTCACAAACAGACCTGATATCTTAGATAAGGTTAGAGATGAATATTAGTTTATAGAGAATCTAGTGTACTGGTTGAGATAGATGGTATCGGAACACGAAAGTGTCATGCTAGCATCTACAAACAGACCTGATATCTTAGATAGGTTAGAGATGATATTAGTTTATAGAGAATCTAGTGTACTGGTTGAGATAGATGATGGGAACACAGAAAGATGTTATCATGCTAGCATCTACAAACAGACCTGATATCTAGATAAGGTTAGAGATGAATATTAGTTATAGAGAATCTAGTTGTACTGTGAGATAGATGGTATGGGAACACAGAAAGATGTTATCATGCTAGCATCTACAAACAGACCCTGATATCTTAGATAAGGTTAGAGATGGATATTAGTTTATAGAGAATCTAGTGTTATGGTTGAGATGAGGAATGGGAACACAGAAAGATGTTATCATGCTAGCATCTACAAACAGACCTGATATCTTAGATAAGGTTAGAGATGGTATTAGTTTATAGAGAATCTAGTGTACTGGTTGAGGTAGATGGTATGGGAACACAGAAAGATGTCTGCTGCATCTACAAACAGACCTGATATCTTAGATAAGGTTAGAGCATGGAATATAGTTTATAGAGATCTAGTGTAGTGAGGAGAGATGGATGGTATGGAACACAGAAAGTGTCATGCTAGCATCTACAAACAGACCTGATATCTTAGATAAGGTTAGAGATGAATATTAGTTCATAGAGAATCTAGTGTAGTGGTTGAGATAGATGGTATGGGAACACAGAAAGATGTTATCATACTTGCATCTACAAACAGACCTGATATCTTAGATAAGGTTAGATATGAATATTAGTTTAAAGAGAATCTAGTGTACTGGTTGAGATAGATGGAATGGGAACACAGAAAGATGTTATCATACTTGCATCTACAAACAGACCTGATATCTTAGATAAGGTTAGAGATGAATATTAGTTTATAGAGAATCTAGTGTACTGGTTGAGATAGATGGAATGGGAACACAGAAAGATGTTATCATGTTAGCATCTACAAACAGACCTGGGGGGTGTTTCACAAAGAGTTAAGTAGACTTAAAAATCGCACTTAAATCATTAGTTTCATGAGTTATAAGACGCATCACCTCATTGGATAGACCGTGCTCAGGGGATGCGCACTATTGTGAAATCTATCAATTAAATTGCGCGTTATAAAAGAAGATGCGAGTAGAAGTTGTGAAACACCCCCCTGATATCTTAGATAAGGTTAGAGATGAATTAAGAAAATAATTTGAGCCAATACTGTTGTGGTCATGAGATTGAATTGGAGAAGAATCTGTCTCAGAATGATTTGTAAAGGCTGATAACAATTCACCTAAGAACTGTTGTGTGATGTAAGGTTTTGGAATTACCAAAATGATAAGAAATTAATTAAATTCTGCTGAGAGTCACATAGTAGTACAGTGCACTACACTCTGAAATGCATGTATGGGGCTACATGAAAAGTTTAACCCAAAATTTCAACTTTCTGGGAGCCTTGATCGACTATGAGGGCATTTGAAGAGCAATCCTTGCCAGATGCATGAAATTAGGGAATGGTGTTTTGTATTCAGCAGTTTTCTGTTGAGTGCAGTATACAATTGAATATTATTTACTTATGATATAAGTAATTCATTGTTGATTTTGTCTTTGTTCCAGGCTCTGTTACGTCCTGGTCGTTTTGATCGTCATATCCTGATCGACACGCCCACCATGATAGAGAGGAGAGAGATCTTTGAAGTCCATCTCAAGAAGTTGATCCTAGAGAACAAACCAGAGGATTATTCTACCAGGCTTGCTCAGCTTACACCAGGGATGAGTGGTAAGTAGTCCTTACAGGGGTTGATCCTAGTAGCTCTTACTGGGGTTGATCCTGGTAGTTCTTACAGGGGTTGATCCTAGTAGTCCTTACAGGGGTTGATCCTAGTAGTCCTTACAGGGGTTGATCCTAGTAGTCCTTACAGGGGTTGATCCTAGAGAACAAACCAGAGGATTATTCTACCAGGCTGGCTCAGCTTACACCGGGGATGAGTGGTGAGTAGTCCTTACAGGGGTTGATCCTAGTAGTAGGGATGTCCACTAAAATTTTAAGTTGTTTTTGCTAGGTTTATTTGATAGAGCATTTTAAAAGAAACATTTTGGTACTTGAATTATCACAATTGGATGTTCCGTTTCAAAGATATGACCCAAAGAGTGTCTCAGATTACCAATGAGCTGCTAGAACACTTTTACAAGTTTCAGACAAAGCCAGAAAATGCAATAAAAGCTCAAGTTTATGGTTCTTTTGTCTTCGATTTATTAAACCAAATCATACCAAACATTTCCTATGTGTGTATCAACATGAAATGAGATTATAGTAACACAATTGAGTAGATTATACAAAGATACAATTCATGGCAGTACAAAACTGATGGTTTGACATGTATGTTACCGTATGTGATCCAATATGACCACCGTGGAAAAATACTCCATAGGGCATGTTTCAAAAGGAACACCCTAGACAATGGGCTATTTCATGGTGGTGTGGCTCAGAGCTGAGTGTTAGACAGGGTAGAGTAATTTTAAAACTTAAAAGGCCAGTGGTAAACATTGTTCTTTGTTTTTCACCCCAATACATTTTTTGTTCAAAAATAGTGAAATTTTATAAATATCTACTTCTCCTTATCTGAATCTATCCCAATCATGAGGAATTCCAGTCATAACACACATCACACAGAAGCATCACTTTGAACACGCTGTAGTTTTTTTTATATCAATTTTTCCAACAAGAGAAGTTGATTTTCTGCTGAGGTATTTTCTAAGGAAGAAACTGACCAATTAAGAATAAAAATGATTGATATTTACCACTGGCCAAAAGACAATTTCGAAAGCTGTTTTTTATTGAAAATTTTGCTGTTTCTCTGCCTGTGTATTATTGAGTAGGCAGTGCATGGGTTATTGTTTGCATTGTAAATGCATGGGTGACTACATCCATACAGTGAAGTGGAAACCGTTCTAGTGGCTTTTTGCTTTTGTTTGGCCATCCCTACTAGTAGTCCTTACAGGGGTTGATCCTAGTAGTTCTTACAGGGGTTGATCCTAGAGAACAAAGCAGAGGATTATTCTACCAGGCTGGCCAAGCTTACCCCCGGGATGAGTGGTATGTATTCCTCTTTTGCTTCTTCTTCTTGAGTACCGCCTAAGGTCCCAATGTAGGAGCCAACCAGACAGGACACCCTCTGGTACTATACTGTTGAGTTATATTGCAGAATTAATTTATGATGTCTGATCAAAGGTTCAGTAAAATATGTGTGAGTAAAACCTGATGAACATTATTGGGCTTTTTGTAACTCATTCTTGAAGATGTTAACAGAGGTACTGCTAATGCTGTGTTGTGGAAGAGAGAGTTCCAGAGTCCTAAATTGTATGACCCGATAGTGCATCCATGTCTAAAGAGAAGACGTCTAAACGTAGTCCACCTTATTGAAATATTCTGTTATGTGTGTTTTGTTGTTTATACCTTGTGTGAGCCCTTTCTCACTTGTTCATTCTCCATCCCAAAAGCCCCAACCCTTCCCTATTTTTCTGGTTCTCTCTCCAATAACCCCCCCCCCCCCCCATTAAAAAAAAAAAAAAAAAAACTATCACAATTTATTCCAATCTGATCTCACTCTATTACCATAGGAGCTGACATAGCTAACATCTGCAACGAAGCAGCCCTGCATGCCGCCAGGGAGGACTGCAAGACCGTTCACACCCAAAGCTTTGAGTACGCCGTTGAGCGTATCCTAGCGGGTGCGGCAAAGGCTGAGAACGTGATGTCGAAGGAGGAGCGTAACGTGGTTGCGTTCCATGAATCTGGGCATGCCCTTGCTGGTTGGTTGTTGGAACACACCGATGCTTTAATGAAGGTGTCCATTGTACCCAGAGCCAATGCTGCCTTGGGTTTTGCTCAGTATCTCCCCTCAGATCAGAAGCTCTACTCAAAAGAACAGGTATAGACTTTATGCATATGATGTCATAATCTCATAGTGCCCTCCCTCAGAGGATATATGAATACGCATAAATGGAGTTGTCAGAGATAAGCCAGCTGCAGATCACAAACGCATGCAAGGCAATGGCCTCCGCTTATAATAATAATAGTGACAGAACCCTACTCAATCAACAAGGGACAATAAAACTATAATTATGTAACCTTGAATAACCAAGTTATCGTTTGGTTTAGATTTGGTTGGGCAATGTGTCTGGTTGATTAGTAATGTACTTCTAGATATAGTGAAACCTGTATGGAAATGATGCCAGCAGAGAGGACCACAACAAATTTTCTTTATAGACGTTCGGTTTATTTGTACATGTGTTTACGAAAGTAGTGTCGACTGTATGAGATTTCAGTTGAAATGTAAACTAAACTATTAGAGGTACAATTTTGTTCAGTAGGAAAATTGTAAAATAGGATTTTGGAAAAAAAATTATTGGCATGTTTAGAAAGATTGTGAGGATCTTTAATTTCAAATCTGTCCTTGACATGTATTGATGTATGATTATATTAATTAGTAAATTAGCAAATCATTATTTGATTGGTCATGGAAAATATAATTTGATTTGCTTATTTTACCCCAGTTATTTGACAGAATGTGCATGGCTTTAGGAGGCAGAGTAGCTGAGGCAATTATCTTCAACAGAGTGACAACAGGTAAAAAGCTTATTTCTGTTCTAATTGTGACATTATATCTCTTACATATCAATTAGCAAACAAGCTGTTGCATGGTCCATGTCAATAAAAAAGAACATATCACATTATGTTGTAGTCAAATAAAGACCATGTTAAAATTCTATAGGATTTCAGTGAAAGATGAATGTGTTATCAGATATTCATGGTTATTATTGTTCTTGTATGCTTATATTGAGTGTGGTGTACTGACAATGATGTCGTGTTATGAGGCTTATGATTTGCTATCTTAAATATTATCATTATAATTATTACTCAAAAAACATCAATATGAACGTTTGAAATCAGTATTAAATTTTCTCCTGCTCTCAGTCCCCCCGAACAACTCTTGAAAAGTCTTGAGAATGAGTGAATGAACGAGTGACTAAAAACCCTATGCTCTATTTTCTCTATTATTAATTTTAACTTTCTTTCATCCTCATCCTCCCTGTCTCCTTGTCATGCTACTTTAATTGTCTTTGAAAATAATGATATAATGATTCTCAATTTTCATCAGGTGCTCAGGATGATCTTAACAGGGTGACCAAGATGGCATACTCTCAGATCAGTTCTCATGGAATGAACGACAAAGTAGGACATCTTTCCTTCCCTGAGGGAAAATCCAGTGAGCTAGGCAAGAGGCCCTACAGTCATAGGTTACAGAATGTTATAGACGAGGTAAATAATTAAAGTCTATTGACGAGTTATGAGGGAGATATGAAATTATATCGTCTAAGATGGCTTACTCTCAGATCATTTCTTTTAGAATGAATGATGAAGTAGGACATCTATCCTTCCCCGAGGGTAAATCAAGCGAACTAGGCAATAGACCTAACAGCCATAGGTTACAGAACGCTGCAGATGAGGTAAATAATAACATCTATTAACAATTTCTGAGGGGGATATGAGACATTATTCTGAATGAGGCATTTTGGAGACAAGATATAAGCGCATATTAGATATATGTGTGCCTAATCGATTTGCTCAGCACAAAATACGACACAATGGCTCCGTAAGGGCTCAGCTGTACTACAAGGAGCCATAATATTCATATTCCCTTCCTCTGCGAAATGTGTTCTGGAGATAGCACATAAATTTCCCTCACAAGACCCATATTGCCCTCGTCTTCGACTCGTGGCAATATGAGACTTGTTTGAGAAATTTTATGTGGTATCTCCCTAAGGCCAGTCAATATCATATAGTTTTTTTTTTTGTCCTAATGTCTGATTTGAAGATGTGGTTCATTGATTTTATACCTAATTCAAAAAGTCTTTATGTCAATCTTCTTTTTGCTATGTTGTTTTATTGTAATATCATCATTGATTTTGTGTGTATTATACTTTGGAATGGTAGGAAATCATTTAAAAAAAAATTTCTTGTCTAAAGAATTATTTGGTGTACAGCTAATGTTTTATTTTATTCAGAAACTCTAGTTTAGAATCCTTTTGAAATAGTTGCCTACCGGTATTTAAAACTGGATATAAGTTTTAGAGAGGTTCATTTAAAGTATTATTGCTGTTCAAAATATATATCTGAAAGACAATTTTTTTTCTCAACTCTTTTCCAACAGGAAGCTAGGAAGTTGGTTGCCACTGCTTACCGAGCCACTGAATCTTTGCTCTCTGAACATGTGGATACGTTGAAATTGGTAAGATTATTTTAATACCTCTGTCACTGAAGATGCCGCTGGATGCATCATGTTTTTGGGTTGTCTGTCTGTCTGTCTGTCTGTCTGTCTGATTGTCCATACGTTTGTCCATCCCCATTTGCGTGTTATTTGGATATCTCAAGAACTACTTCAGATATGAACTTTAAACTTGGGGATAGTATGTGTCACCACATCAAGACAATATGATGAGATTTTGAAAAGGTAGGTCAAAAGTCTTGGGTCAGAGAGGTCAACTTCGGAAATTCCATATGTTAAGATTGTTATCGTGATATCTCGAGAACCACTGGAGATATAAACTTCAAACTTGGGGATTCTATGTATCACAATAGAAGTATGAGGTCAACGGTCAATATTCACAAAAGTCAATTTATGAAATTATTGGTGTTTAGGGCAGAGACATGTAGGAGATACAGTAGCATATTATGTCTTGTTTATTTTGTCAATCCTTCTTTTTTAATAGTACGAAAAGCCGAAGGATAAGTTTACAAAAATAACATCAATTGAACAATATGTAATCAATGTTGAATGTTATCACTACCAGTAGTTGCATCTCTTTTCTATTTTGTCTTTTAATCTAAGAAAAAAACGTCTCAGAAAGTGGTAGGAAATATTCAACAAAGGGTAAAGTCTTATAGAAGAACAAGAATTATAATGGAATAAAATACCATATATATTTCAGGTACTAATTAATTTGAGAACTGATATGAGAATTTGCTCATCATACCTCTCTTCTTCTTTTAAATAACTTTTCAAGATGCAATTCATACAAATTTATAACATTGGTACCTAAGATCTTGGAAAGTGTACTTTTGTACAGAGATCTAGTATTACATTAATCAGTTTAAGATATTGTAGTACATGCACATATGTAGGTAGCATTAATTATTTTTGTATTAAAATTGAAGATGGAAACCCTGGCAGAAGTAACCATCAGTCACAAGAGGCACAAATGCACCCCATCCTAATAATGTATCCCATTATAGAAAATCTTTCATCATCGCATAATCCCCCTCTCCCTCCTCACTTCCCATTATTAACACTTCTAACAATATCACAATTGCAGGACCCTTTCACGGTACATTTGTTTACCAAATGAAAATGGAAAGAACTGCCAAAGATGGATGATTAAACTTAGTGAAAGAACCTATTTATGCCTGTGGGAGGAGTATGCTTTAAGTTATTTTGATAAATATTTGTATAAGAAAAAGTAAAATGTGTGTATTCTTCCTGTTCTGTTTATTCTGCTTCTTCGAAAGAGTCAAGTGACTGACTGATTGATTGACTGAGTAATGAATTGAGCTAGTCATAAGAATATACATTGTATAACTATCCAAAATCTATCCTTTTTATTATTGATCTACGTTTCATTGATATATTAATATCTTGACATCAGATATTTGTTTACATAAAGCTCCACACGTTGCTCGATGCTGCTGAGATGTACTTGTAGGTGTTCTCCAGTGTTGCCTATTTCTCATCTTCCACCTTTATCTGGTTCTGTTCCATTTCCTAAACAGAATGGAAAATCAGAATCTGATGTTACCACAGAATACATCATATTCTTTTTTTTAAGTAGCTATGCCAAAGTTTAGTTGCAGTATTTTCATCTAAGCGACTTCATAACAATTTGAATTTTGTTTCCTTAACATCAAGAAATTTTTTATTTTCTACACAAAAAAGCGCATCCCATATGTTGTTTTTACTTATTGTTTATAAAGATAGACTATTGTATTTAGGTTAATGGCCAAAGGTCTCAGTCAATTTGTGAAATTATTGGTTTTTAAGGGCAGAGGTATATTTTTGCCATTATAGAATTTAGATGCATGATGGTATAAATAGGCAACATAAGAAAGGATATTCGTGCAAAAAATATGTATTTACAAATATATATTTGGCACACAAAAACATCCCAAATATTTGGTTTATTTCATGTTTATATAACATACTTAAGAGAAATGGATTCAGGTTAAAGGCCAAAGGTTTTGGTGTCAATTTGTAAAATTATTTCCACATTCAATCTGTGAATTCACAGGTTGTAAGGGCAGATGCATGTTTTCATTATCATGATGACATGTGATGAAGTATGATGGGATAGATAGGCAAGATATGAAATGCTCAAAGTCAAGGTGATAGAATATTACCACAGCTTTCTCCTCTTTTGCTTCTCTAACATTACGACCTTTAGCTACATGCAGAGTTCCTTTGTCTTCTATGATACTGCTGCTACGAAGTCGACGTCGACGTCGACCTTGCGCTTCTGAAATAAGAAACACAAATCATAAAAACTTGTCAGACTTTCACATCAATTTGGGTCTATACCCTCACCACCTGACAAATTAAAGGGATACAGTAACATTAAATGTTATTCAAATTGCAATTTATTTGATATAGCCAATTTTGCCAACATGATTTTAAGCGCATCGGTCGGTCTGGCATCCCTTTAAATATTGCAGGCCAAACTGATTGCTTTACTTTTATTTTGTATAACCATTACCGTAACGCTTTTCCACCCATGTTCGTTTCAATGGGACACAATGTATACCGCGTTCTCTATCGTAAGCTTGCAACAGAGTGGTGGCAAATTAATCTTGCATGGCCGTATGCCTAGCCTCATTTGTATTCACTGTTTTAAGATTAAATTTGATAAGATTAAATAGAATTTCATTCATTTCGCACTTTTTTTTTAAGTTACCCAATTACTGTATAAATTTTTTGCTAGTTAGAATCAGGGTAAGGATTCAGCTTATGGTATCAGGGGATTGGTTTATGGAATCACCCCATACATGTCAAACTTGCAGTGGGGAATCCAAGATCTCATGAGGTGGGGGGGGGGGGTCCCAAAATTTTATTTCAAAATTTCCCTCACACCTCAATAAATGATTAAGGACAAGCCAGCTAAAAATATGTGTATACCCCAAATTTTTTGTTTATGCCGGCATAAGATTTGTTGGTTTCCACCGTCCAATACTTTGTCTTCATTAAAATAGCAGCCATCATCAACAGGGGGAGGGGGGGGTGTGTAGGAGAACATCCGCCCCACCTTTTATTTCATTTACTATTTTTTAGGCCTCAGTGGAGGGGTCACAGGTCCAAACTTGCTTACTTTAGGCACTTTTTCTATTTTGGGGGGTGTTGTGGGGCCAATGTAGTAGACCTGTCATGTAATTGCACCTGACATGAAGTAGTGCCCTGCATACATATATATATATATATTTATCGGGTAATGGTCTTTTGAATAGTAACAATGATTGCACTTTATTAGAATGCAGTGTTGAGGTACTACATCAACAATTCAATAGTAACAATTCAATAGTAAAACCATATCATGCAAAAGTACCAGGTACATGTATGTTCATCATCATGACAATTCAAATGACTGATTTCATTTCCCTGTAATACAAAGGTTTGCGATCAATTATAAATAATAAAGAACATTTCTAAATGGTTACTGATTAGTCTTTTGAACAAGATATGCAACAATGGTATTGGTTGGCCAGTGCCATTTTACGATTAATTGCAAACCAGCTAATTTTCTTTTTGTCATTGAAATAAAGATGTATATAACAGTCTAATTACCTGTTTCATCCAGAAACTCAGCAGCAAGAATCAAAGAAATGATAACTATCACAAAGAGATGCTTCATTGTTGTTGAAGTATTGATTCAAAACAAAAAGTATATGCTAGAAAATGTTCAGCAATTAATAACCACTTGCATGAAAAGCATATAGAAACTCAAAACTGTGGGCGTAAGAAATATATCTTGATGATCTATGCACACAGAGCGTTAAATGCAGAATTTGTTCCCAGTGGCGGATCCATGAGGGGCGCAGGGGGCATGCCCCCTATTACTTGAAGCCACCCATTGACTGTACGTGGTAAAATCAGAAAATTTTGCTGTGCCCCTCCCCCCCCCCTTATCTGGCCTAGTGCCCCCCCCCCTATTTTAAAATCCTGGATATGCCACTGGTTCCTCATGATATAGGTCTCTTCAACTTAGAGCAAAAGTGGGCAAATAATAAAATGACGTTAATACCTTTTGTACGCCCCAAAAGTATGGAGAATAGTTACTAAAAGTATATTGAAAACCCAACAATGGGATCACTGAACTAAATCGGCTAGATATATTAGAGGTCAATATCATGTAACTACTGTACCGTGAGACAATAAAATAAGATCTTTCTTATGACCTGTGCAACAATCTGATACTTTTGTAAAAATTCACAGGGTAAGTTGCCAAATTTGTGTAGTGTAAATATTTGATTGAGAGGTTGGCCGGCTTGATAAATCAGTTGCTTTTTTCTTTCCTCACCTCACATACACATCTCATGGTCACCCATCGATCACGTTCCACAACTCCCCACCATTGATCAACTCAAACCCCACGGCCACAATAATTCCATACACTAAATACATGTAGCTTCTTTTTTTAGCGTGATTATTTTCAATGGCGGTTCCAGGATTTGAAATTAGAGAGGGCACCAGTCCTGATTAGGGGTGAGCAGCCGAAATTTTCAGATTTTGACATGTAAAGTCAATGAGTGTCCCCTGCGCCCCCACCTGGATCAGCCACTCTCATTTTACTTACAACTCCAATTGAAATATCAGGGTTTCTTTTTATGCCTCCACCAACGAAGATGTTGAGGGAGGCATCATTTTGAGTTGTCTCTCCCAATTGCTCTCAATATCTCAAGAACTTCTTGAGACATGAACTTCAAACTGGAGTATAATATGTATTACTATAGACAGATGATCTGATTAGATTTTGGAAAATGTTAAGTTTTATGTCAAAGATCACAGAGGTCAATGTTGGGAATTCCTGGTTCTAAGAGCATATAGAAGACACAGTCTCTTTTGTCTTCTTCATCTTAATGCGCAAATAAAGACAAAAAATATTTTGAAAATAAATTTTGTAATCCTAGCTATTATAGCAACCATTTTCCTGTATACTAAACTTTTTTTTTGTTTGAATTTCTCTCATAGTTGGCCCGCAATCTGCTTGAGAAGGAAGTACTGAACTACAACGACGTCGAAGCCCTGATTGGACCACCACCGTTCGGAGAAAAGAAACAGATTTCTATTGATGACTTTGACATTATGAACTACGGTGACGATGATATGGATGCAGAAAATATGGAAAGGAAGAAACAAGAAGAAAAGAGATTAAAAGAAGAAGAAAAGGAGGAGGATAGATGAGTGGTATAATTCTAATGGAACTGTGACGATCATGCATGGTGCTTAGAAGGCAATATGGCTTTAATATAAGGGATAAGCCAATTTGACGATCTTCCCAGATTTAGCTTCGGCATGCATTTTGTGGCATCTGCCTTTATTATGGATTAAGACCATTATAAGTGTAGTTTGCATCTTGTTTGCATGTTAAATCATACATGAAGACTGCCCATGAAACGTTTATTTATTGAAAGTGACTTGTCAAGAAAATGGTCTAAATCTGCTTTGATAAGGATAAGATAAGATATATTTCTGAATTGTGATGAAGTATGAATCAAGGTATATACCGAGTGAGTCAAAAAAAACTTTACACCTAGAAAAATGTCAATAAAAAGAACACCAATTTATAAACTCTAAATTATTTTACATATTCTGAAAGAGTAACTCCTCCCGCATCTTCTGGTACCATTTTTGTGTGGTATGTCTTTACGCTTGGATGGACACGACGCATTGTTTGCGAACATGAAAATTTCGAATTGTGCCAGGGAGGGGATGAAATTGAAACAACAAAAGCTGACAAAAAAGCAACTCCATCATGAATAAAATAGCATAACTTTTTAACGAAAATGTCTTCCCCTTAATAACTTGGCAGGAATGTTTTACACATATCGACTACATGTTGTATGAAAATTAGATTGACTCGTCAATTAATGCACGAATGAGTACACATCAAAGAGTAAATTGCCACTGACAGACCTAAAAAGGCCTCCTAATACTTTTGAAAAGAGATCATTTTATCTTTGACGTGTGCTCACTCATGCCTGACTCTACAGATTTATCTCATTTTCATACAGAATGTAGTCAATATGTGTAACAGCACCCCTGCAAAGTTACTAAGCGGAAGACATTTTCGTTAAAAAGTTATGCTATTTTATTCATGATTGAGTTGCTTTTTTGTCAGCTTTTGTTGTTTCAATTTTATCCCCGCCCTGGCACAATTCGAAATTTGCATGTTCGCAAATAATGCATCGTGTTCATCTAAGCGTAAGGACATACCACACAAAAATGGTACCTAAAGATGCGGGAGGAGTTACTCTTTCAGAATATGTAAAATAATTTAGGGTTTATAAATTGGTGTTCTTTTTATTGACATTTTTCTAGGTGTAAAGTTTTTTTTTACTCACTCGGTATACTCACATTAGTAAGCTCTCCTAGATATGTAGCCTTTCTGTACAGGTCTATCAATCTAGAGATGTTGACTATCTGCCCCTTGTAGAAAGGTTATTTTTATTGAGAGGAGGACATTTTGGCAACATGAATGTGTTGACATGTATCCTTTGATCATGTTATCTCATTTTCTCTACCCTCTCCCTCCTCCCCCTCCATCCAACATATAGTTACCAAATTAAATAAATTATGATTGATGCAAATTGAAAATTCTTAAAGTGAAGTGGATGTCTTGTCACGTCCTTTTGGGGGAAATTCACATCAAAATAACCAAAGGTAAGTTGAAATAAGCACTCAGAAAACAATACTTTGTAGGCAACAAATGGAGAATGCTTTGATGAATATTGATACAGTCTCTTCCTATTATATCAAGATGCTAGGCCACAATCTAATTTACCTCATTATACTCAATAAAGAGGCAAACCTGTAAATGGCTACATTCAAGATATGAACACTGAAAATTGCCTTGTCAAAACACTATCTCTTTATATGCATGCTCTTTATAAGGGGAGTTGACTGTAGTATCTTTGAATTAAAACATATTTTTGAAATTTAAGGGGATGGAGAGAGAAAGGGGTTGAAAGAAAATTGTTACAGGAGATGATTTAAAAGATAGGGAATAAGAGAGAACATCTGAAATGATAAGAAATTGAAAAACAAAAAGTGAGCAATATTGACCATCTCTAGAGGTAAAAGATAAGGTGAAAGAGAGATAAGAATGAATTTCAGTATTTGATGTTTTTGTTTATTCTTTATGATGTATCTTGATATAGTCTACTCCCATTATAATGAGCACAGGCAAAATGATATTTTGAGATTTTGTTTTGATGAGACCTCTCTCCTGGTACCAAGATCAAACATATGCACATGTGTGTATTAAAGCGCTTGTTTGTTTAGTACAATAAGGGTTAGATAAGATAAGATTTTGTTAAAACAAGGTAATTTGCCTGGTCATCATTATAACAAGAATGAACTGTGAATGCAAAGTGTTAAAAAAACAATACATATTTCCTTAAAGGAGAATTGTCCCTTTGTAGATAGTTGGCTGACTGTGGATGCAGAAAAATCAAATAAGCACATTAGTGAAGATTTGGTGAAGATCGGATAAATGATAAGAAAGTTATGAGTATTTGAATATTGAGATCTCTAATGACATAGGAAATCTCCCATTGGCAACGCGGTCCCCATTTGTGATGTCACAAAGGGAGAACTTCCCATATGGTGTGCACAAAAACTATTCAAAATGTCTCTCTTTTTTTCATTCTAATGATAGAACAGCTTTTCTTTTCATGATATATTATGACTTTCATATATTTACAAGTCATCCCATAAAAATATTCTTTATTCTCCCTTTAGAATCAAGAAAAAAGAGGATTTTAGTACAATGTGTACAATAGATATGGGAAAGATCTCCCTGCATTACATCACACATCATGGTCGCGTTGCCAATTGGAGGATCTCCATATCATAAGTGATCTCAAAATCTAAAAATTCATATCTCTCTTATTCATTGCCTGAATTTTCTGAAACTTTCCCAATATGTTTTGGAGGTTTGTCTCCATTCACTGAAGCTAAATTTCTCTGAGGGGATATTCCCCTTTAAAGATGCGGCATACTTATAACAGGGGGCTTAATTTGAAATCCCCCTCTACATACATAGAATATGTGTGTGAGTAAAATGCATTTTACATGCATTCTTCTTTATGTCATGTGCCGTTATGACATTAACATGAAATATGACTTAATCTGTGAATACATGTATGTTTAAAAATTATGTTTATGTAAATAAAATCACATTTTGAGATGTATGAAAAATAATTATTTCATTTTGTTTATCAATTTTGTTGAGAGTTATGGTCTTTTTCTGTCAAATGATGTTCAGAAATTGGATGTTTGATTTTATTGCAATATATTTATAACTATAATTTCTCTCTCGCTATAAAGTCTCTATAAAAAAAAAAGTATATGGTGAATGCAAATGTAGAGATGTAATGATATGTAGTCCTACTTTAGAATAGAGTCCCAAATAATATTAGTTAAATATTTTAAAGTGCCATTTTTAAAAATGCTCTAGGCATAGGAAGAATATATGAAGAGTTTGTTTCCAAAAGGGACTAAATCCACTTTTGTAACTTCAGAGTAAATGGCTTTTCTTTGCCGGATTTTGTACAGGCGTCTATGGAAAATTGAAATTAAAAGTTGCAATTTCTGGAAGTTGCAATCAAAATTTAGGTAAGTTATTTTGCTCACAGATGGGTACGTACCTGAACAATGTCCTGATATCAATAACTCAATTTTCATCAAACGTGGATTTAGTCCCTTTTGGAAACCAGCTCTTCATATATATAAACAAAACTATACAACTGTCCAATTATTAGAAGTCAATTTTAAATGTATTATATTATACCAATCAATCAATTAGATTTTTTTCCAGCCAAAGTAAACATAAGAAAAGTATGTCCATATATGTTACAGAGGAAGAGGGTATATTAGTGAGTGAGAGAGAAAGAAAGAGAGAAAGAGAGAGAGAGAGTGTGTGTGTGTGTGTGGGAGAGAGGGAGAGAGAGAGAGAGATTAAGATACTTAATATTACATTGAAAGCATGGGAAGCAGAGCAAAAAAGGAGATACAGACTGGTAAAATGATATTTGAGAGAGAGAGAGAGTAACATGATATTCGAGAGAAAAAAGGGAGAAAGAAAGAATTAAAACAAAAGAGAAAACAAAACAGTATGGCCTACTAAAGAATGAGAGGGAGCTAGGTGGAGGAGGAGAGAGAGAGAAAACAAGCAGAGAATGATGCAGCCAGATAAAAAGAAGAGAGAGAGAGAGAGAGAGTGTGTGTGTGTGTGTGGGAGAGGGATGGAGAGGGAGGGAGAGAGATTAAGAAACTTGATATTACATTGAAAACATGGGAAGCAGAGCAAGAAAGGAGATACAGACTGGTAAAATGATATTTGAGAGAGAAAGGGAGACAAAGAAAATTAAAATTAGTAGGCCTAGGTCTCCCTAGGCCTACTAAAGATGAGAGAGAGGAGGAGGAGGGAGATACAGGGTCGATCGATCCATCCATCGAGAGAGAGAGAGAGAGAGAGAGAGAGATTAAATGTATGGTCATATATTTTAGATAAAAACAAGAGAGATGAAACAGAGAAGAAGATTCAAGATGGGAAGATTCAATGTGGTGTTAAAGGTGGAGAGACATTTTTTTTTCTTCTTCTTCTAAAGAAATTATAAAAGTAGGCCTAAAAGTGTAAATCAGTGGATTTCAGTATTTAACTGAAATAGAATAGATCTCATCACAATGAAAATTGCTACCATAATATTAATTGCACATGACCACGAGATAAATAAGAGTATAGACAGTCATCATCATTCAATGATATTCATCATATCAAATTTGTTTAATTGATTCATGTCACGTCGCGACGTCCGAGTCACGAGATTTTGAGGTAGTGAAAAACTAGTCTTCGATCATGCGGTAGGTTATTTGTAAACAGAACAGGCTGAACACTAACAGAGAGGAGAAGATTTATCTTCCTGAAAGTGTAACATAATTCTGCAAAGATTTAGTTCCAATCGAGGTATACAGAGCTGCATGATCATGCCCAATCCAGGAGAGGAGCCAGTACTTGGTACTGGGGGACAGATTGACGGTAAGTTTATGCTAAACAGAGCTTCAATTTGTTAACTTTGGGTCGGGCATCCCCACCTATTTATTTTTGCGTTAGTTATAAATTATGTTCAAAATGGGAGTGGCGAATTGTTGTTTTAACAGCTTGAGAACATTTTTTCTTTGTTCCAATAATTGTTATGTATCTTTTCTAAGTTTCTTGTTGCAGATTTATTGATTTGTATGTAATTACCAATTATTAGGTTTCATTTATGTGATTTTAAAATGAAAATTGAAGATCAAAGATTAAATTGGTTTAGATTTTATCAATAGAAAAATCATCTGATTTGATGAGATGATTCAATGAAGATCAATGTGTTATTTGTTGACTCACGGGATTCCCCTAAACTACAACTTTTTTCTTTAATGAATATAAATAGGAACTAATCCTTTCCAAAATGAAAATGAAAAACTATGCTGACACAATATGATGTTATAGAAATGAGTAATCTACTGAAAAAAAAACATTGTTACTTAATCATGGATATATTGTATATTTTCATTGAAAGGTCAACTCTTGCTAAAGGAAATTATTTCTGAAACTGGTTTCTAACTCATGCTATTTATGACCACTAAAGCTTGTCTCGATATTAATTATAATTGGTATTGCATATTTTGTATCTGCAAAGCTGTGTTGCACACTAACTTTATTTTGAGGGGGTCCTGAGTTGGTTCTTTCCTTATCTTATGCATATAATTTGAGCCATGATTAAAGGTTATTGTCCCCGCCGAACCGTCTGTTCGAGCAGGGACTATGAAACGGGCTCCGTACGTGTGTGTGTGTGTGTGTCCGTCCATCCGTCCGTCCGTCCATCCGTCCGTCCATCCGTCCGTCCGTCCGTGCGTCCGTATGTGACCAAAATCTTCAATTTGCTACTCCTTCACCATTTTTCATCCGATTTCGATCCGTTAGCTTTATATAATAGCACTAGGTGATGGCTTCTAAACTTCCTCACAGAATTTTGACCTTTGACCTTTGACCCTGATTTTTGACCTTTATTGTAACATTGTTACAAAATGCTACTCCTTCGCCATTTTCATCCGATTTCGATTTGTTTGCTTTATGATATAGCACTAGGTGAGGACTACAAAAGTTCCTCACGGAATTTGACTTTTGACCCCTTTGACCTTTGACCTTGATTTTTTGACCTATATTGTACATTGGTTACAAAATGCTACTCCTTTTGCCATTTTCATCCAATTTCGATTTTGTTTGCTTTATGATATCGCACTACGTGAGGACTACAAAACTTCCTCACGGAATTTCGACTTTTGACCCCTTTGACCTTTGACCTTGATTTTTGACCTATATTGTACATTGGTTACAAAATGCTACTCCTTCGCCATTTTTCATCCGATTTCGATTTTGTTTGCTTTATGATATAGCACTAGGTGTGGACTACAAAACTTCCTCACGGAATTTGATTTTTGACCCCTTTGACCTTTGACCTTGATTTTTGACCTATAATGTACATTGGTTACAAAATGCTACTCCTTCGCCATTTTTCATCCGATTTCGATTTGTTTGCTTTATGATATAGCACTAGGTGTGGACTACAAAACTTCCTCACGGAATTTTGACTTTTGACCCCTTTGACCTTTGACCTTGATTTTTGACCTATATTGTACATTGGTTACAAAATGCTACTCCTTCGCCATTTTTCATCCGATTTCGATTTTGTTTGCCTTATATATAGCACTAGGTGTGGACTACAAAACTTCCTCACGGAATTTTGACTTTGACCCCTTTGACCTTGACCTTGATTTTTGACCTATATTGTTAATTGGCTACAAATGCTACTCCTTCGCCATTTTTCATCCGATTTTGATTCTGTTTGCTTTATGTGATAGCACTAGGTGAGGACTACAAAACTTCTTCACAGAATTTTGACTTTTGAACCCTTTGACCTTGACTTTGACCTATATTGTACATTGGCTAGAAAATGCTACTTCTTTCCATTTTTACCCGATTCGATTCCGTTTGCTTTATGTTGTAGCACTGATTGTGATATAATGGGAATTTTACATTATCGGGGGACATATATTACGCATTGCGTAATTTACTAATCCACTTGTTTTTCCATTGTTTTTCCACCAGGCATGGTGATGTCCCTGATAGATGCTGCCTATGACAAGAAACCTAACGTGAGGAGCATCATCATATCTTCTTTAGTAGATGTTGGAAAGAAGAAGCCCAAACTTTTGCTGAGCTCATGCCACTCGTATCTCAGAAAGCACAACAAGGTCAGTTAATTACCTATGAAGTAGTTTTCATTTGTATTATTCAATTTTTCTGAAACAAACTTCTGGTAAATAATGGCACTCATATCTAAAAAAAAAAAAAACAAAACAAAAAAAAAACTTACAACAAGGTCAGTTCATCACCTATGAAGTAGTTTCCTTCAATTTTTCTGAAACTAACTTCTGGTAAATTGAGCCATTCATATATTAAAAAACATAACAATGTCAGTTGATCAGTTATTAAGTAGTCCCTGTTTGTGTTATTCTAGCTATCTGAAACAAACTTCTGGTGTGTAAGAAGTGTAAAAGAAGTATTGGAATGATTATGCATCAATCTCATAGAACATAATTGAAAGAAGAATTCTTCCATTATTTATCATAAGCAGTCTGTCATTATTTTTAAACTTGATTAAATTCCATTCTGTCTATATTTTAAAATACCCCTTTTCCCTGTCTCCTCTCTTTCTATATGTTAATGTCCATGATTCTCAATGTTCCCTTGTAAATATCTTCAATTGATTTTTTCCTTACTGACTCATGATTTTAAGTCAATATGGTTAACAACAACAATAACAGCAAAAACAACTTCAACAATATTATAATTACTTTGTTTCCGATAAATCAATCCAAACATTAAAAAAACTTACATGTATACAAAGAGGTTATAGAGTTGTTAAGAGCACCAATATGTTTATGATTTTAAATATTTTCATCATCATATCATTTATCAGTTATCCAAGGACCACAGGACAGTAATCCTTCAGACGATGGAGCGAGTTCTCAAGGAGGGTGATGGGGTTGATATACCTGGAGCACTGTCCATGGATCTCATCAAACTAGCCTCTGATGAAATGACAGCATCTAAGGTAATATCATTTTTAATTATCTCTTGCCCAGCATCAGTTGGTTAAAATGAAATTTTGAAAATTGGCAGCCTAGATCTTGTATACAAAGGATTCCATGACATTTGCGCCGGCGACAGTTTCCACGCACTAAATTCCATGGACTAATCAAATTATGATTAACTTCGACCCTGGACTTAACAATATACATGTACCCTAACCTAAATCATTTATTGCAAAAATAAGTTCTTAAATTTGTATTTCGCTATTTATTGAAGAATATTTCCAATCATGCATGTCAGGCATGCATGATTTTATTGTGTATTTTATTGTTGTAAGAAGTGGACATGATTTGACTTTACAAATACACATATTTCATAGACTCCAACCTCAAGTCTCTAATACTAAGTTTCAGCTGCTTGAAGAAAAGCAAATATTAAGAATAAGTCATGATATTTGAAAGAAAACCATGTTTTTATTTTTGATAATATTCTTATGATCATTCACGCTCTCTAATTTTGACAGGAAGTAGAGCCTGACTGGCAGACAGCAGCTAGTAACGTTTTGGTTGCCCTTGGTAACAAGCTTTGCAATGACGTCATGGAGGATCTTTACAAGAAGTTTCAGCCTGGTTACCTACCTCATTTCTTTGTGGTTCAGACCATGGCAAACCTGGCTAACATCAACTGTGAGTCTCTGTAAAATTGATTACCACTCATTTGACCAATTCTATTGTGTGTTCTGAAAAAAATTTACAGATAGCGATCTAGTAAGTGATTGCAAGTGGTTATAAATGTTAATGCCAATTTATGAATCACTTTTACCGTATGTGTAATTACTTGATATGTGGACAAGTTTAAATATCATGTGGAGATAAAATAACTCAATTTCTATTCTATCAGGTGTTGAATGAAAAGGCAATATAAACCTTCACACCCCTCTATCTCTCTGTCTGTAAACCTCATCATTCAATGAAATTATGTCTTTTTAAAACTAATAACCCTACCTGCCTATGAAGATGGAATAACTTTAATTCTATGTTTTCTTTATCCTCTCCTTTCCAGCATTTGGTTTTGTTCCTCATCTGAGTGCTGTACTGAGCACCATGATTCCCATGCTAGGGATGGCCAAACATGACAACATGAAGTGGGTCTTCTCTGCAGGTAAGCTCAATTACCCATTTAAAACAACCAATCTGATTGGTATACAGTGAGACTTATGTGCAAGAAGTCAATGCAACACATATCCCGATTGGTTACTATTGATTTGGACTTGATTTTAACTGTTTAAGTCACAGGGCACTTGTCTTGTAATTCTCCACTCTTTGTGTGGGACAGTTGAAGTATCTCTATTGCACCATAATTTTTGTGAGAGTAACCTTCCAACATATATAATCCACTATCCAACATAAATACTGGACGTTTAGTGAATCTTCACTGGAAGTCAATATTAGCATTCTAAATATATGTCATAGTACATACATGTAGCTATATCATTTTTTCCAACTGAAGATCAACCCAATGGCATCTGATTATGCTGCAAACTTTAGTATTTTAGTTGTCCAAGTTGTCAGCAGATTGTGATGAAAAACAAGCTTATTCAACCAATGTGTACCTATTTCCCAAACTGTGGGAATATAATATAAGTAAATCAATATTATTAAGATAAACACGCAGTTTTCCATTTGAGTATTTGATAGAATTTACCTTTGCTGCCTCCTAATTCAAGCTTTTTTGCCAAGTCACCTACAGCTTTTGCCAGATAAGAAAAGAGGCCAATTCGGATCAGATCTTGTCCGTGTGGCCCACAGTTAGACATTCTTGTCATTGCAATGGCAAATATCTCCCTTTATCATGAGTGATTTCCTCCGCTCCTGAAGTCTGGATATGGAAGCTCCTAATTTTTCCGCAGCTGAGCATAAGGTCCATGGAACTCTTATTAATTTTTAATTTTCATGTTTTACACTATTCAGCTTTTGCCAGATTCAGTGAGAGCATCCTCCACTACGTAGCAAACTCTGATACTGCTCCTGATCCAACGATAAAAAAGGAGACATATGCTGATCAGATATTCTCTGGTTTTGATGTACTCTTCTCTCTATGGCTTCCTTCCAAAGAAGCCAAGGTATATTCAATTTCTAATGTCTTGTATTCATTATAATTGTCTGGGTTTTACAAGATTTAACTTTATATTCTATAACAGTAATCTCAGTTAACTCTTTGTGCGCTGGGCCATGAACCCCTTCTATGCTGAATTATTTTCTTTGTGCACTGGGCCATGAACCCCTTCTATGCTGAATTATTTTCTTTGTGCGGTGGGCCTTGAACCCCTTCTATGCTGAATTATTTTCTTTGTGCACTGGGCCATAAAACCTGTTTGAGCGTGAAATGCGAAGTTTGCGCGGCACCGCGTGTGCGTCGGTGCGAAGTACGCATTGAAAGAGTTAAAATGATTCATGTTTTAAAGCTGGTGTATAGTTTCGGGAGAAAGAAAAAATTAATTTGGATTTACATTTAGAAAAATTATGAAAGATTGAATCCAATAACAATAATAAAGCAAATTATAGTACTTGAAGTCCCGTTTTAGTGTCTTTATTTCATAATATAAGTATAAAACGTATAAGATGGGGACCTGACTCAGCGTTCACGTGGAAAACCAATGGGGATTCTCTTGTGTGGGTGTTACACACAAATTGTCTGCACTAATTCACGCCATAACCTCCGGTGTGCGAACCTCCCAGCAGAGGTCTAAAACAACGGTTATATTAAGCTTCATTCAAACATTTTCACTGAAATTCATCGGAGATCATAAAAGGAATGTCACAAGATCTCTCCCACATATCTTTTAGTGCAATGTGGACAACATAAGAGTACATTTGATCGGTTTTATGCCGATTCCTTTTTTGTTACCAAAACTATACACCAGGTTTAAGTCTACTCCTGTTAGAACAGCATTTTGTTATTAAAAGGGGATTCTCCCGGTACCAATTACAAATGCACATGTTTCTACGAACTTATATTGTCAGTATAACTAGATTTCAATATAAATAGATAATTGGCTTGGTCATGATCACTCATTATAACTGGAGTTAAACTGTTCTAATGTTTCTGAAGTGCTACACAAAATGGTGTTAATGGTTCAATGCTAATCTGGAATTATTTTACTTCCATGTATATTGATTGATTAAATATGGCAGTACTTAACCCTTTGGGTGCGACGAGCTTCTACAGAAGCCGAGCGAGGTGTTCAGTCTGCTACGACGGGCTTCTACAGAAGCCAAGATAATTCTCTAATATATTGACAAAGCCTTTTTCGGTTTCACCAGCTTTTTGGGCTAAATTCTGAGGAATAGGACAAAGGTATATTCATTTTTTATATCCATTAAAGAAATAACCTAGTTACGTGAAAAAAATCAAGAAAAATTCACTTCATTTCAGCATTACCATAATTTTTTACATAAGAAACGAATTCCCGATCTTAACTTTTGGCGTACGCGTACGCGTCCGGAGGGGAAGAAATAATTCAAAGCTAGCTCGAGAGGAGAAATATGAGAGATAAAGATTGAGAATGAGAGAAAGAGAGAGAATAGAAAGGTTAAGGGATTAAAACAATGTTCATTATTATAGATATATGAAATTAGTTGCATGGAGATTAAGCCTGTCGATTCCGTTTCTCCCCTAGGTTATATATACTTATCACGATAATGAGAGGGGTCGATTATCTGAATTTTGCTTGAACTAGTTTGTTGCAACTATAACGATGTAATTAGATGTAAAGTATGCATAATGCAGTAGGTATTGGAGTTATAAGTCCCGCTTTTATTTCAAAACTTACACCTGCGCTTTTAATGAATGGTGCTTAGTCAAAGGTGCCCATTGTCCAGAGGTGCGAAGCCGGCCGTTATGATCTTTAATCCATATTTTATAGAAATAATTTGAAAGAAACAGGACCTCTTTTCAAGTGCTATTCAGTAGTCTCATCGATCGAACCGTGCGTGCTGTACATGCATTACGCACTTTGCATTGTGAATCTACTGGAAAGGAAGAAAGCGGAACTTCTGCCAAAATGACGCGTCTTATATTTGATTTTGATGACTTTGCCTTACAGTGTTAGATAGAAAAATGTCTGCCCTTTCATGTTTATATTTACTACAAATCATGAAAATGACCGGGTTTGATGCAAGGAGTAATGAAAGCACAAAACATGACAAATTTCTATAATACTGTCAGTGTACAAAAAAATCGCTCCGCCACAGGGGTAACAATCACATTTCACAGGCCCGCGCTCAAAGGGTTAAGTAGCTGTTTAGCTTTTGCCTGCTCTGTTCACAGAATGTATACTAAATTGTCTTTGTGAGTTTTAGATCGTTGAAATATTGATAGATGCAACAAAATACATAGGCCGGTATTCTCCAAGGGTGACTAAAGTTAGTAGGCCTACTAAATATGTCACCCTATTGTTCAAGACAATAGAAAGGCCTGCTAAATACATATTTTAGTAGGCCTACTAACTTTAGTCATCCTTCCAGAATACTGGCCACTTTTATTATCCTCATGATTGGATCCCATTAAATTCAAGAGATAACTGTTAATGTGTATTATTTCTCTCCCTCTAGTTACGTCTGATAGTAGTTGAAGCCTTGGGTCCTATGACACACATCATGACCAAAGAGAAACTAGATGAACAGCTCCCTAAACTGGTCCCTGGTATCCTGGCACTCTACAAGAAACATCAAGAAGCGTTTTACATCACGCAGGTATGACCTTGCATTTGACCTACACTGGATTAATATTTTATTTTGTCTGTAGACCTGATATTTTTCACTTAATTTTCTGTGATTGACCTTGAATTTGACCCATGTTAAAAGTTAAAGGGTACTGATCATAATTTTTTTGTTTGATTGCATTTACCTTGTACTTTATACATGCTTATGACTAAAACTACTTTTGTTAACTTTCAAGTTCTTAATTCTTAATATGGCGGTGAGAAAATTTTATCCAATCTAAAAAGTTGGCATCAAAACATTAATAGTTCTTTTGATCCTCATTATATACATTATGCAAATGAAATGGAATAATCTTATGTGTATGTTAAACTGATTCTAAATTTGGAATTCGTATCGTTATGGCCTTTTAATAATGAAGAAATGTTCCTTTTATTAAATGTAGGGTGGATCATTACTTACCATTATTTTTATAAACATAAGTTCTTTGAATGACTATTTTACCTTATGTATGTTTGCAGGGTCTGTGTATGATTCTTGAAGCTGCTGCTGCTGAGAATAGTACAATCTTAGAACCACAGCTAGATACCATCCTCAACACCATGCATGCTCAGGTGAGTGTCTTTAACCCTTTCAAGACAAGAATGATTTAAAAAGAATCTGGCGTAGTAGGAAAGATAAACAAAATTATCGTGAGCTTTCCAATTATTTTCATGCTATTTAGGAAGAGTAGCATACTAAAAGGTCCACTGTAAAGGATTGTTCTGCAACTGTCCTTTTAGTCACAATATGATCCCAAATAGCTGAAATGTTGGGGCCAAACATTTTGTGTAGTCCCATACATGCTTTTTTGTGTGTAGTGCATGTAACTCTAAGCAGAAACAGGTTAATTAATCATTTTGGTGATTACAAAATGTGATATCACACAATAATGCTTAGGTGAATTACTATCAACCTTTTTTAAAGCACTTTTAAACAGTGTCCTCCTTATTTTAATCTTGTGATTAGAACAATAATTGCACTTTAATCTTTATCTTTATTCTTCCCTGTTTCAGGTTTGTGTACCAGCAGACTACACCAACCCAACGGGTCTGAAAAACCACAATGAGGTCCGTCGCTGCTTCTCGGTCCTGGCTCAGTCTTTCCCTGACCGTGTGATCACTTTCTTACTAATGAAACTTGATAACAGTAATGAGAGGATTCGCATCGGTACACTAGCCGTCTTTAAACAACTCATCAACTCAGCAGGTAATACTCACTTATCATTTTGACCCTTTATTAGGTTTCTAAAAAGAGGTCAAATTCATTTGCACATGTTCAGAATTCAGTCCAAAAAATATTTGAACTATACACTTCTACTGTATTCTCATTTCTTATCTACTCCTTTTCTACAAACTGTTTCTCTTTCATCAAGAACTGGTGCCTGCTAATAGAGGATAGCAAAGATGGTTTGTTAATTATTTTTGAGCCGGTATTTGATCATAGATGATATTTGTATTATAAAATGTAATCATGATCACGACTGAGTAGAAAACATCATTGAAATAGTATAAGATAAGGAGTTAAATTAAGTGTGGAACCAAAGGATATGTGTTCAGATCAAAGCTATTTTCATATTGCTGGTTTGAGGATAATGCAATTATGTATTGTCTGTCATTTGTCCTTGTGGCACTGGTAGCACTAGTGGGAGTGGCATTTTTGGAATCAGCGCAGGGTTTTGCCCTGGATAGGACCTTCAAGCCTTCCCCAGCATAAGTGCTGATTGAGGGTCCTTGGCTCCTCGGAATCATATAAATACCTCTTTTTAAAATAGATTTTGTATACTATTCCCAATCTATATAATGCACTAAACAAAGAATTACGTTTTATTAGTTTTGATAGTTTCCTCTCTTCATAGTATTATTATCAATTTTTGTCTTGTATACAGTTAGTTTACTATGCTAAGATTATTGTAATGATTGTTGTTTTTTTATGATTGTAATCATCACAATTCAGTGTCCGGACTGTGAGAATGGGATATATGCAATAAACTCCTTCAATTCACTTCAATTTAATAAACAACAACTTTTTGAGTGGTTGGTAACTACTACCCTTTGAATCTTTGTATTTGTTTTCAGGCCCCCACATGGAGGACAAGAAGCCTTTGATTCTGTCTGGTCTCAAACCCGTGCTACAAGAGAACAATAACAAGGTAACAAACATTTATTGAATTTAATATCTCAATGATCATATTTTAGTGGTTGTATCAACCTGCTGATACCATTTGTCAGTTTATGAACCTGAAGTTATAGTCCAAGAAAAGAAATTCCAGATATTAAAGAATTTTAGATAAAAAAAATACTTTGTTCCTTTTAATATGAATGTCTTGACTGTATGATGAGAAAGAATTTCTCTGCACCATTATTTTTAAGGTCTTATTTATATACTTGTCAAACCTGTCAGTAGCAAAATGATATTGCTTCTGAACACTGGTTTAAACCCGACCAATGTCTAAGTCTAAAACCACAACTCCAGTCTAGACCCTGTGATCTGGCTTTTACAAGGTTCAGATTACAGGCCTTTTGGCTTTGGCTTTTCTCATGTCGACCTGCGCAATAATTAAAAAATAAATCTTCAAATGTTACTTCTTCATTATACAGGTGAAGAAGATGTTTGCCCAGGTTGTCATAGCAATGGCTGATCATGAATATTTGTTACTTGAGGGCGGGCATCAGATGGTAGAATTCATCGTTCGACTTTGTACACTAACACCAGATGTTCAGGTGAATATCAGAAGTTTTTTTTAATTATTCCTTTAAATGATTTGATAAACCTGCTGTTCTCTATGTCATTTTCTGTTTCTCAAATTTTTGCAACAACTTGTATCATTTTAGTATAATAAATTATTTATATAAAAAAGAAATTTTGAAAAATGAAGAAGAGCTCTCTTGATTTCTTTTCATGAGAATTCCAATGTGATTGAATTAACATCTTTAAGATATGTGGTGACCATAAAGTAAGACCCAAAAAAGTCAATCAGTTAGCCTAATTTATATTCTGTTTTATTTTTAGACTGGTAAAAGAAACCCAGACCCAGAGTACGTGAGCAACGAATCGTTGAGATTGATGAGTGAGAACGTGCTTCATCTTATCACTACAACCATTGGAAGCATGGAAGAGGTAAGGGACATCTTGATGTGGTTAATGTTAGAGCAATGAATCGTTGAGATTGATGAGTGAGAATGTGCTTTATCTCATTACTACAACTATTGGTAGCATGGAAGAGGCGACTATGAGCCATCTTGATGAATTTAAATTTAATTAAATTTGATTTGAATAATGGCTTGATGATGTAATCACTCAGAACCCACTTTGTCAGAAGGCAGAGGTATCTTGTGAAAAGTTTTGTGGACTTATATTTATCAAAAGTAAATCATGATTTCAACTCAGATTAGATAATAGATTAAATGCCTGGACTGGTAGACTTCATTCTTTGCAGGATTTTCTGTATCAGCTAAAAAAAAATTTACCTTCCAAATCTAACCCACAAAATCAAGCACACAGTGCCATATTTTCTTGACTTCTTTATGTTGTAATTCTATTGTAAGCCTACTATCCAACAACTTTCCATGGTATCTGTAAAAACACAACTCAAGATTATCTCAACATAGAGATCATGTCTATTTCTAGGAAGCAAGAATTATTCATACAAAAGAAGATATTTCATTTCGAGCATGACAACCAAACTCAATATTACGATAGCCTGATGAAATAAAAGGAAACCTTTGAATCCTCTCTCCTCAGGTACTGTGGCCATTTCTTCTGGAGTTCTTAGCCTTACCTCAATACACAGATGCCGTGATGCCACTCTGTCGTAACTTAGCTCACATAGCTGCTAAGAAACGAGAAGCACAAGACGAGGATTATACCATAGACTTTGAGACTTTGGTCAACGTCCCCAGACCGTGTGCTATCGTTGCAAGACTTATGGTAAGGAGAGATGTCTTGTGATTTATAGGCAATTTCTATTCTTTGACACTATCTAACACCTCTAACAGATGCCATACAGGTAGGGAGGGCTAGGTGTGCTGATAATTGATGTGCAGAAAGAGAAAAAAGTTTGGCTTACAGTTCAGTTGGCTCTGTGAGGTTTCTAAGTTGTTTGTTTTTCATATCCATTATGGTTAGGGGAGTCATTAAGACCCTGGTTTTATTGAATATCCACACAAATTAGTAGTATTTGAAGAGATGCCTAACAGAAGTTATTTAGTGACTTGACAGGTTTTTTGCCCTTACTTAGGAGATCTTTCTTGAGTTAGTGTATTAAGTAAATGCATGGATGAAGTCAAAAGGAGCCTGAGCTTTCGATCCTAGCAGAATCTTCGTCAGAGACAAAATGACACAGAAAAGTAGGGAACAAACATGGATATAGAGAAAGACAGAGAAAAGCTATACCTAAGTGGCAAGCCAAGAGGGAGAGAACAAAAAGGGGGATGTAAAAGGTGTGAAGAAGCCAGCCAATCAAAAAGCAAGAGGAGGTGAGATCAAACAGCAAACTGGAACAAAAGGGAGATGATAAGCTGGGAGAGGGAGGAGAGAGTAAACAAAGAAGGGATTAGAGTGGAGGCTAAGGGGCTGAAAAAGTTGAAAAGAATGAAAGAAAAGAGAAAAAGCCAAGGGGAAAAAAACACCTAGTAGACCTGTGTGTTTTAGACCTACAAGAAGAAGTAAGGGGGGGGGGAATAAATAAATAAGTAAAACAGGTAAAAGAACAAGGGGAAGACATGAAAACAAAACAAAAAACTAAAGAGAAGTGTGAGCCAAACCTGTAAGGGAGAAAAGAGAAAAATTGATAAGAGAAACAGAATGTATTAGTCAAATAAAACAAACACCTGCAAAAGTAAATGCATGGAATACATAGTACTTTTCCTTCTTGAATTACTGTGCCAGCAATGTCTTCTCATGAAAGAAAAAAAAAACATGTGGATTTAGCTGATGGGGTATGATACAAAGGATAAACTCAATATTCCAAGTAGTATTATAGGGAAAGTTCACCCTGGGTTAAAAAAATTTTTTTTTTTAATGCAGAAAAATAAAATAAAATATTAGTGAAGTTTTGAAGAAAATCAACCAAAAAATAACGAAGTGATGCGAAGTGATGAACATTCAAATTTTTTATTTTGTGACGTCAAGTGCGAGCTGCTCTCCTATGTGTTATGTAATGTAACTTCCAAAAAGTGTCATTTTTTAGAATAATATTGATTATTTCACCTGTGCGGTTGATATATCATCAAACCTATGTTCATATACATGCCTCAAATTGACCCATTCTTTTATCAAGAACCATGAAAAAAACAAATTTATGGAATTTACATACACAACACATAGGAGACATCACAGAATCATAACTCTAAACATTCATAACTTTGCTATTTTTTTTTGGTTGATTTTCTTCAAACTTTTACTCATATTTTTCTGTGTTTTTTTTTTTTTAGGCAGAACTTTCCCTTTAACTCTTTGCCTTTCCACTCCTGTTTGCAGGTAATGGCTGGTAGACCAGACAATGGTCGTAAGAGAGGTGTCCATGTTCTTAGACTGATGCTAGGGATGTCTCCAAACCTGAATGAATCCATTGCAGACATGTGGGATGCAGTCATACCAAAGCTAATACAGTACTTAGAGGGTGAGTTTATAAGACATGTGGGATGCAGTCATTCCCAAGCTTCATAACAGTTAATTGAGGGTGAGTTTTATAAGACATGTGGGATGCAGTCATTCCCAAGCTCATACAGTACTTAGAGGGGTGAGTTTATAAGACATGTGGATGCAGTCATTCCCAAGCTCATACAGTACTTAGAGGGTGAGTTTATATAAGCATGTGGGATGCAGTCATACGCAAGCTCATACAGTACTTAGAGGGTCGAGTTTATAAGATATGTGGGATGCAGTCATTCCAAGCTCATACAGTACTTAGAGGGTGAGTTTAATAAGACATGTGGGAATGCAGTCATTCCAAGCTCATCAGTACTTAAGGGTGAGTTTATATAAGACATGTGGGGATGCAGTAATACAAAAGCTATACAGTACTTAGAGGGTGAAGTTTTAAAGACATGTGGGTGCAGTCATCCAAAGCTAATACAGTATTAGAGGTGAGTTTATAAAACATGTGGGATGCAGTATACCAAAGCTATACGTACTTAGAGGGTGAGTTTATAAGATATGTGGGATGCAGTAATACCAAAGCTCATACAGTAACTTAGAGGGTGAGTTTTATAAGACATGTGGGATGCAGTAATACCAAAGCTAATAACAGTACTTAGAGGTGAGTTTATAAGACATGTGGGATGCAGTCATACCAAAGCTAATACAGTACTTAGAGGTGAGTTTATAAGACATGTGGGATGCAGTAATACCAAAGCTAATACAGTACTTAGAGGGTGAGTTTATAAGACATGTGGGATGCAGTCATTCCCAAGCTCATACAGTACTTAGAGGTGAGTTTATAAGACATGGGTGGGATGCAGTCATTCCCAAGCTCATACAGTACTTAGAGGGTGAGTTTATAAGACATGTGGGATGCAGTCATTCCAAGCTCATACAGTACTTAGAGGGTGAGTTTTATAAAGACATGTGGGATGCAGTCATACCAAAGCTAATACGTAACTTAGAGGGTGAGTTAATAAGATATGTGGGATGCAGTCATTCCCAAGCTCATACAGTACTTAGAGGGTGAGTTTATAAGACATGTGGGATGCAGTCATTCCAAGCTCTACAGTCTTTAGAGGGTGAGTTTATAAGACATGTGGGATGCAGTAATACCAAAGCTAATACAGTACTTAGAGGGGTGAGTTTATAAGCAATGTGGGATGCAGTCATACCAAAGCTAACTACAGTACTTAGAGGGTGAGTTTATAAGACATGTGGGATGCAGTAATCCAAGAGCTAATACAGTACTTAGAGGGTGAGTTTTATAAGACACTGTGGGATGCAGTCATTCCAAGCTCATACAGTACTTAGAGGGTGAGTTTTATAAGACATGTGGGATGCAGTCATTCCCAAGCTCATACAGTACTTAAGAGGGTGAGTTTATATTAGACATGTGGGATGCAGTCATTCCCAAAGCTCATACCAGTACTTAGAGGGTGAGTTTATAAGACATGTGGGATGCAGTCATACCAAAAGCTAATAGAGTTTAGAGGGTGAGTTTATAAGATATGTGGGATCAGTCATTCCAAGCTCATACAGTACTTAGAGGGTGAGTTTATAAGACAATGTGGGTGCAGTCATTCCCAAGCTCATACAGTACTTAGAGGGTGAGTTTTATAAGACATGTGGGATGCAGTCATTCCCAAGCTAATACAGTACTTAGAGGGTGAGTTTATAAGACATGTGGGATGCAGTCATACCAAAGCTAAATAACAGTACTTAGAGGGTGAGTTTATAAGACATGTGGGATGCAGTAATACCAAAGCTAATCACAGTATTAGAGGGTGAGTTTATAAGACATGTGGGATGCAGTAATACCAAAGCTAATACAGTACTTAGAGGGTGAGTTATATAAGATATGTGGGATGCAGTAATACCAAAGCTAATACAGTACTTAGAGGGTGAGTTTATAGACATGGGGATGCAGTAATACCAAAGCTAATACAGTACTTAGAGGGTGAGTTTTATAAGAATATATGGATGCAGTAAACCAAAGCTCAATACAGTACTTAGAGGGTGAGTTTATAAAGACATGTGGGATGCAGTATACCAAAGCTAATACAGTACTTAAGGGTGAGTTTATAAGACATGTGGGATGCAGTCATACCAAAGCTATACAGTACTTAGAGGGTGAGTTTAAAGACATGTGGATGCGTCATTCCAAGCTCATACAGTATTAGAGGGTGAGTTATAAGACATGTGGGATGCAGTCATTCCCAAGCTCATACAGTATTTTAGAGGGTGAGTTTATATAAGACATGTGGGATGCAGTCATTCCAAGCTCATACAGTACTTAGAGGGTGAGTTTATAAGACATGTGGGATGCAGTCATTCCAAGCTCATACAAGTACTTAAGAGGGTGAGTTTATACGACATGTGGGATGCAGTCATTCCAAGCTCATACAGTACTTAGAGGGTGAGTTATAAGACATGTGGGATGCAGTCATTCCCAAGCTCATACAGTACTTAGAGGGGTGAGTTTATAAGACATGTGGGATGCAGTCATACCAAAGCTAATACAGTCTTAGAGGGTGAGTTGTATAAGATATGTGGGATGCAGTAATAACCAAAGCTAATACAGTACTTAGAGGGTGAGTTTATAAGACATGTGGGATGCAGTCATACCAAAGCTAATACAGTACTTAGAGGGTGAGTTTATAAGACATGTGGGATGCAGTCATCCCAAGCTCATACAGTACTTTAGAGGGTGAGTTTTATAAGACATGTGGGATGCAGTCATTCCAAGCTCAATACAGTACTTAGAGGGGGAGTTTATAAGACATGTGGGATGCAGTAATACCAAAGCTAATACAGTACTTAGAGGGTGAGTTTATAAGACATGTGGGATGCAGTCATTCCCAAGCTCATACAGTACTTAGAGGGTATGTTTATGAGACAAGAGAATGCTGGATGAATTTTTAAATAATTCTGTAAAATTTGAACTAGATGATTACTAGTGCCTTTATTCATGTGTAGTCACCTACATGTAATACCCTGGAATGTATATGTATATGCTGGAAGAGAATGTCTAAAAGAATTAAGAGGCTATCTATGCTGGACAGGGATTACTGGAGGGTATTTATACAGTTTGGGAAGAATTATTAAGCTCTTTTTCAGAAGAGTTTCAGTGTGTGTGTGTGTGTGTGTGTGTGTGTTTCTCGCTTTGTATGCATTTCTCGCTTTTTGGGGTAAGAAAACATATTAAACACATACTAATTATTATTATTATTTTATTCTGCAAAAAAAATATACTTCTATACAATCTTCACATATTATATCCTTGACGTGTGAGTATAGTCCAAGCTCTTGTCCAATAAGAGGAAAAGAGCTTCGTCTAATAATTTTTGCCCGAGCTGTATAATATGTAGATATGAAATACCTCGGCCAAGACGGCTAAATTAACTCCTGACCAACTTTGCCATTCATGTTATTATATTATGTTCAACCAGTGGGGTGTACCACAAAGACTTACGATTGATAAAAAGTTACGATTGATTTTTTTCTCGGTAGCCTAATCATGGACAGGATGCTCAAAAGTTGGTGATATTAATCCTAACCCTAGCCCTAACCCTACTCTTAATCATATCCAAATCCTAATCTATGACTATACCTGGTTTCCAAATGAGGCTACGGAGAAAAAATCAATCGTAACTTTTAATCAATCGTAAGTCTTTGGTGTTACACCACACTGGTATCATTTTAGTTTAGCCCTTGCTGATGTAACAAATTGACTGATCACTCTTTGAGTTATTTGTCTTACATTGGAAGCTCCTGTGTGTCTCTCATATAATTATCTGTTGTATAAATTGCTTTGAATATAGTTGTCTATTTATGATGGGTTATAATACCTATCTTGATTTTGTTCCCCATTAGATAATCTTGATGATCCTGATAAATGGTCCCAGAAGTCTTGGGAAGATCTTCTATTGAAGGTAATGATATTTGCTTTGTTATTCATGGACTGAAGTATTATGGAATCTGTGTTGTCTTTTTAAAAAAATAAAAAAAAATAAAAAAAATAAAAATCTCTCTCCTTTTCCTTTCTCCTCTCTCTCATGTTGAGTTTAACCTTCATTCATAATTGCCGGATCTGTTTCAAGTTTATTTGATTTCTCCTCTTTCATATTATGTACAACTGATAAGTGTATTGAAGTATTTAATTTATGAATTTTTTTTATCAACATCAATACTACATGTATTATCATTGTTCTTTTCTTGCTGCTAGCTGATGTCCAAGACATTAGATGATGCTCAGAATGAAGAATGGGTAGTAGAGTTGGGGACATCCTTTGGAGAACATACTGCCTTGTATCAGAACATGCCAGAGGAAAAGGTATAGTAGTTTTAAAGACAGACTCAAATTCTTAAAATCTCACATGAGTAGTAATATTTCCTGCTATTCTGCACTTTCTATTGGATAGGTAAAGTGATTTGTTTAGATATGCGTACTCTAGAATGATAAACAACTTTAGGTGTGTGTTCCAGGTAGATGCTGTAGCCATTTTGGATGATTTCTATTGAAAGAGAACAAAAAATTAGAAACTAATTTCAATTCTGTTGCATTTATACTATAGGATGAATTTTACTTTTTGAATATATCTTGAAAGAAATTAAACTTGTGGGAAATGAAAAGAGTAGAAATTGTATAATTTGTATTTGATTTTCAACAGTATTTTTCCCCCAACATTCATTTGAAATATTTTCTCTCCAAATGTAAGTATTTTGCATTTGTCATTTAGACAGACAGATATTGATTGATATGTTATTTGAAGCCTCTGTCTTTTTGTAAAAAAACTTCCATTTTCACTTTCAGAATTTCTTATACAAATGTCTTGGAGTGGTGATGAGGAAGGTGACTAACAAGCAGTTCATTCAGAGACATCTTGATATCATGTTCTCTACAGTAAAACACAACAACCAGACAGAAAGAGAGGTAAGAATACTCGAAAAATACAAATAACAACAAAGCTGAAGCAATTCAATTCCCTCACCTTTCAAGCGCAGACCATTATCAAGGTTCACATTATGTTCTTATAAAAAAATACTGCTTAAAAAGAACCCCAAACAAAAGAAAGGTGAAAGAAAGAGGGAGATATAGATGGAGAGAGAGAGAGGGAGAGAGTGAGTAAGTGGGAGTTCAAGACCTCAAGAAAACAAAGGAAATCGCACAATGAAAACGATGAAAACATTTAATTGATACTGTCCTCTCTTATCGATGTGTAGAACAGATTTTATATACAATCATGCCTGTCTTTCAATACCACCCATAGAATAGAAATAGGTACACATGTAACTGCTCTAGGTTTGAATGTATGGTCATATTCAAATGTGAGTGACACAACATTTGGACTGATAGAAGGGCGCATATCTTTGCACTTGTAGGTTATGAATGGATCGTGACTACCATATTATGTATAATGTAGGAGTGGCATGTGTCATTACCAGTTGGATTTGGATTTTGCAATTGGTCCCGGAAATTATGATTAAAAAATAGTGTGTGAGTGACACGACAGAAAAAAGACATGGGTTTCTGACCGTCATTGGTTATAGTTGGATTTCTGCCCAAGTAGATCTCTAAGGGTACCATAAGTGCTGGTATATGTACATGAATAGTGTACTTCTCTGACATTTTTGTCCTTGTCAATAATTCCCTCTCTGTGGAAAATGGTCCACCTCTATGTGTCGTGAGTGACACGACATCCAAAACGTAAGTGACACGCCCAGTGCTTTAAATGCAACAATTCAAGTAAATAACCAGCTTGAAATTACCTGTGTGTACATGTCATGTTAGAGTAGTCCATGATAATTACTTTAAGATCTGAAAAAAGTGACTAGGTATAAGAATAAGAGGCATTTAAAGCACCATAGTCCCATATGTGCAAATTCCTGTTTGATCAATTATTCAGCGTAAGAAAACTGGATCGCATAATGTTTGAACTTAAATAATTGGTTGTATTGTAAAGAAGCCTTTGTGTTGATTTCAGATCCTAATTTGCATTTTCAAAGGCACAGCGCCACATTAAAATTTCAGCTAAATGTCCCACTTGGTTTGAATATGACCATATGTATTTGCCTATATTTTGCTTAATACAGGGTTGTGCGATTGGAGTTGGTTTCTGTGCATCATCTCATCTTGATCTTGCTCTCACCAAACTAGAGACGGTTACTAAGGGAGAGATGAGCAGGAAATCTTCTGGATTCTTTGGTTTTGTCAAGGTAATAAAAACTTTATGGATTCTGTTCTTTGTTTTTCAACATGAAGATGCTGAATGCTTTTCTGCTGAATTCCAATACTGGTTCTTTTTCAATAACCCATATTATTATTCACTCTATTGTAATGTTATTATGTTTATGTACATGTACTAATATATTGTGTGTGTCTATGATTGTTTTTATGTACGTACATGTAATGTGCAGGGCCCTCATTGACAACAGTGTTTTAATCACTGGACATGATACCCTGGGTAAAGAAAACAAAAAAAGAAATAAATGAATAAAGATTAGATTGATCTGAAAAGGATATAATCATAACAGTATTTTGTTGTATGAACTTTGTTTTAAAAGGCTGTAAAATGTTTTATGTAGAAGATAATAATCATCTCATTATTACTTAATGCTCTTGTTTACCTTGTGTATCGCTTTTGAACAATCCCAGAGAAACTAGGTAGAAGTGTAACTTTGAACTTGACAAGATTGGGGGTTGTACAAGCTAATGATTAGAAGTATAGATCGATCATCACATAACAATTTTGAATGTTATGCTAGATTTAACATAAACCTTTTATTAAGACATAACTGCTCCAGAGTGTGATTGTCTCATTATCTACTTTAAAATAAACATTCACTGAGAGAATAAACAGTGTTTCATTTAAGAGTTCAAATTTTGCTACATTTTGTAATATTTTCAAAGAGTGTGCTGATAAAGAAACCCTTCTCCATGTACACGTAAATTGTATAGGCTGCTTGTTTTATCAAGTATTGAATATGCCAAGACATAATCATCTTAATCATTTTATCCTTTCTTGTTACAGGATAAAGGAGGTGAGGATACCGGTAAGATTAAGAGTACAGTGATGCTTTGCTATGGTTACCTGACTCTCTATGCTCCTACAGACATCATAGCATCTAGGGTGGAAACAAACGTTATCAAGAATATAAATCCACACTTCAAGAACGTCAAGGTGAGGAATTAGATTAAGATTAAGATGAGAGTAAAGTGATGCTTTGATATGGTTACCTGCTATAGCATCTAGGGTGGAAACACGCGTTATCATAAACATCAATCCACACTTCAAGAACGTCAAGGCCCCTGCAGGTCGGGGAGTAGAATAGACCCGCTGTATTCCCTGCATGTCGTAAGAGGCGACTAAAAGGGACAGTCAGTTTGCCGTGGACTGCGACCCGTGTCGGTGGAGAAGGGGATCCTGTGATTGAGTGAATGGTGAGACTGCGGTCCTCCTGAAGCAACACATCACTTTGCCCTGGATTCACCTAGTCGGGAGGTTATATAGGCCTGGATATAACCAATCGGCTGTGGTGCTTAGCCCTAAAATGCAAGCAGTATTGATATTCATCGACTTGAGCCAATATACGTTTGCCTACTATAATGTTAAATTATGGCAGTAATTTTATTTTGTAATCAACTTTGCATTTTAGAAGGCAGCTGCTTGTCAGGCCAATCTGGGTACATTTGTCCTCGGAGTATAACACTTTTTGTATCCCTGGCGTCGCAGGATGAATGGTTCCTAAGCCATACGAGTCCTCGTTGGGCTCGGTGGTGGTGGGGAGCAATGGTGTCGAAATAAACAAATCAATTATGGCTAACACACAAAACAAAAGAACAAGAAATGACTTATCAAGCGACTCGGAAGATGACGTGAGTCTTTTCCGAGATTTCTGATAATTAAGGCTACCGACCCAACCAAGCCTCTCAAACTGTCGCCTTTCGCGATCAACAAGGGCATTGAGGGGTTGGCTGGGTCTGTGCGTAACGTGTCTCGCTTAAATCGGGAGACATCCTGGTAGAAGTAGACAGAGCAGTACAATCGAAAAACTTACTGAAGGTGAAATTGTTTGTAAATATCCCGTCAAGGTTTTCCTCATAGATCCTCAATTCGAGAAAAAGGATTTATCCGTTGCTCCAGTTGAGAGATTGTGAAACTGAGGAGATCCTTGATGAGCTCTCTGACCAGGGTTGTCACGGAAGTCTTCCGTGTTTCTTCCTTTAATAACGGTGAGAGGAAGAGGACGAACACACTGTTTCTACTTTTAATGCACCAATATTCCATCATACGTGAAGGTGGGTTATCTCAGAGTAAAGGTTGACCCTTACATCCCTAATCCAATTCGATGTTTTAAATGTCACAAGTTTGGACATTTTCAGAGCGTTTGTACCAAACAGGAGTGCTGCAGTAAGTGCGGCCAAGAAGGTCACGTGGCATCAGATTGCAAGAACTTGGTCAAGTGCATTAATTGCGGAGGGAATCACTCCTCTGACTCCAGAAATTGCCCGAAATGGTTAGAGGAAAAAAAAATACAGGAAATAAAGACCTTGCAACATGTATCCTATCCTGAAGAACGAAAGCGCTTTCATCCCAGCAACCGCAAAACTCTTCGTACGCCGATAAGGCAAGTGCATCCCTGTAGCAGCAAAGCAGAAAGTTCGAGGGAAAACACTCTCTGATGCTTGCTGCCAGACAATCTAATCTTGGATGAAGGGAGATTTTCCAAGTAGTACAAGCAAACACATATCTACTAGCACAGGAGAAATAAAAACTCAGAAAAAGCCTGAAGAAAACAAAAAAGATCCAAGAAAGGTAGAAATCCTCGTCGGAGCAGAGTTTAACCAGAGACCCTGTAGGGACAAAAAGGCTTCTGGCAGTTTGACCGATAAGATCAAACAAATCAAAAAGCCAGTAGAGAAAGTAAAATCTAACCTATCAGAATATACAAGTCAGAATAAATACAGTAGTCTAACAATTGAAGGGGTGGAGGAGATGGATGTGATCCCCCCTTCCAATCCCCCTCCGTCCAAACTACAAATTGTAAAAAAAAAGGATAAAACATAAATGCATCCAATAAAGACATAGCTGTTGTTCAGTGGAACTGCCGCGGTCTTAAACCAAATTATGAAGAAATTAAGCGTTTTATGCATGATTTTAATCCTCTTGTTTTCTGTTTACAGGAGACATTCTTGGGCCCAACTGATAATATACTTTTCGTTATTACAATATTTTCAACAGTGTAGATTATTCATTGATAGATGGTAGACCCATTGGAGGTTCAACTATTTTAAATAAAAAAGGAACCCACATGAAATAATTAAAATTCAAAGTAACCCTTCAAGTCATTGCGGCCAAAGGTGACACTTCACTGCACCTTTACCATATGTTCAATAATCACATTCCACCTAGATTTGACTTACTCAAGGAGATTAGATGGAGGCTGGTGGATCAACTTCCAGAACCTTTTCTGTTAGTTGGTGACTTAAATGCCCACAAGCCCCTTTGGGGATGTCAAATTTAGATAGGCTAGGTAAAATTGTAGAACAAACGATAGATCATTTTGATCTATGTATTCTAAAAACAATACAATGACTTATATTCATCCAGCCTCTGGGTCAAGACAGCTATTGATTTATCAGTATGCTCACCACATTTTATGGACTTTCAATGGAATGTTCATAATGATCAATGTGGCAGTGATCACTTTCCTATACTCATTGAAACGGTCAGTGTTTACCGGAAGAAAGAACTCCAAAATGGCAACTCCTAAAAGCAAATTGGGTTGCCTTTTCAAAGCAATGTTCAAACAGCATTAATCAAAAGAAGTTAGAATAAAGAAAAATTCCTTAATTCATTTTTCTCATACATTAATTGATATAGCCACCAATACCATACCAAAATCAAATTCTTCACTTCGGAAGCATATCCTTGGTTTAATACAGACTGCAAAGAAGCTTTTAATGTCGCAAAAAAATGCTGAAAATTTCAAAAACATCACAATATGACAATCTCCAAAAATATCGTGAGGCAAGAGCCAAAGCCCGCAATACCATTAAAAAAGCTAAAAGAGAGTCTTGGAAAAGTTATATCTCAAATTGAATATTCATACTCCCATTAACAAAGTATGGGAAATGGTTAAGAAAATAAGCGGAAAACATACAAGTAATCCTGTTCCTTTCTTTACTCGAAGGCGGATGGAACCAAATGTACCGAAAGATTAGACATAGTCAATTTATTAGCCAAGAATTTGAACATAACTCCTCAACTAATCACTATTCTCCTGTGTTCCAAGCTTACAAAGGTCAAGCTGAAAAAAGGGGATAATTTGCTTCAAACAACACAGAAGACTATAACATTCATTTAATATACAGAGACTAAAAGATTCCCAACAAGTCTCATGCTACAGCAACTGGTCCGGATGATATCCACTACCAGTTTTTAAAACATTTACCAGATGAATCTCTTCTTGTCGTTCTGGATATTTTCAATAGTATTTGAGGACAGGTGTTTTCCCAGATTCTTGAGGGAGGCTACCATTATTCCCTTCCAAAACCTGGAAGATGCTTCTAAACAACAAATTACCGGCCCATTTCCTTGACTAGTTGTTTGTGCAAAAATGGAGAAGATCAATACTAGATTGGTGTGGCTTCTAGAAAAGAAGGGACTTATTACCAGATTTCAAGAGTGGTTTTCGTCAAAATCAAAGTACTGTTGATCAACTCATTCGCCTAGAGTCTTATATTCGTGATGGCATTATTCGGGGACACCATGTGGTGTCTATCTTTTCGACTTGGAGAAGGCGTATGATACTACTTGGAAGTATGGCATTATGAGAGATCTTAATAATGTTGGGTTGAGGGGCAAATTGCCATTTTTATCAGAAATTTCCTGTCCAACCGAGTTTTTAGGGTTCGCCTCGATCCAGCCTTATCAGAACTACATAATCAAGAAATGGGTGTACCTCAAGGGAGCATTCTCTCTGTTACCTTATTCTTGTTGAAGATAAACAGCATCCTAGATGTTGTTACGCCGCGGTTTGATAGATCTTTATTTGTCGATGACTTTTGCTTATCTTGTTCGTCGGAAAATATGGACATTATAGAAACAACTCTACAAAATTGTCTATATAGAATCGAAAAATGGGCAGATGAAAACGGTTTTCGTTTCTCAAAAACTAAGACTGTATGCGTACATTCCTTGTAAATCGCGATCTTTACACCCTGATCCTGAACTTAAATAAATGGTTCTATCATACCCGTATCTCAGCAAGCTAAATATCTTGACTGATATTTGAAACAGACTTAATTTCAAAGCTCATATTGATTATCTAAGGGAAAGGTGCATTAAATCGTTAAACCTTTTAAAGGTCGTCTCCAGAATGGATTGGGTGCAGATCGCATGTTTCTACTGCGCCTCTATAGATCTTTGATCAGATCAAAACTTGATTATGGCAGTGCAGTATATAGCTCCGCAAGAAAATCCTATCTCGAAAAATTAAAACCAATACAGAATCAAGGCCTTCGAATCTTCTTGGCTTTCCGCACTTCTCCCATGGAAAGCCTTTATTGATGCTAATGAACCACCTTTGCATTTACGATACCAGAAATTTCTCTTAGCTATGCGATTAAATAAAAAATAACACATCCAACCCAACATATATATTACTTTCAGACCGCGACATGTTGGTTTTTATAACCTTAAACCATCTTCAATAAAATCTTTTGGACTTCGTATTCAAGGAGCTCTAATACACATACTAAATAACACTAGTATTTCTCCTTTTCTAGTACCTAAAATACCACCTTGGATGATTTTGAGCCAGTAATTGACCTTACATTAAAAACTTTCAAAGAGGGCTTCACTAGTGACCTTGTCTATTTAGATAAATTCGTGAGATCAGCATAAATACAGAAACTTCCAGCTATCTATACCGATGGGTCAAAAGATGAGAATAAAGTTGGATCAGCCTGTATTAGCAACAATGTACAGGATCAGATTAGATTACCGGACAGTGCGTCTATATACACTGCAGAATTTTGGCCTTGAAAATGGCCTTACACATTGTTGAAAACACGATAAAAGACACTTTGTAATTTTTACAGATTCCTTATCTAGTTTAATGCTTTGCAGTGCAGAAACCTTAAACACCCCTTTGTTACAGTACTAGAATCTCATATATAAACTTGATGTACTATGCCAAAAGTGGTTTTCGCATGGATACCGAGCCATACAGGTATCAAAGGAAATGAAAAAGCTGACAAGTTAGCTAAAGAACGCCTCAAATTAGAGGTAACTAAAATACAGATCCCATATACAGATCTAAAGTCGAAAAATTAATATTTACATTAGAAGAAAATGGCAAACGTCAGGGATTAAACCTGTCAATAAACTATACCAACACCAATCAGAGATATCAACACATAATACAATCCCTTAACTAAACGACGTGATGATATTTGTGTTGACCCGTGTTAGAATCGCGTCATTTCTCATTTGACGCACAATTATTTGCTGCGAGCGGAGGAACTGCCCGTTGTGTATCGTGTGTGATTGTTTTATCAGTTAAGCATATCCTTATTGAATTGTTGAATTTAGCCACATACGTTCTAATTTTTATGACGTTACCGGATTTTAAAACGTTATTTGTGGACGTTCACGCTTAAGAATTGTGATTCCTTAAAGAAATAAATCTTTTCTCAGATTTTAAAAAAAATAACATTGAAGCTATCAAAGCAGCTATGACAATTATTAAGACATTAAAAATTAACTAATTCTTTCGGAGGAGACTTTAAGCTGTCGGTCCCGTGTGATGGAGAGCAACCCACTTGCACGTTAAAGAACCTGCTTTCCTATTCGAAAAGAGTAGGAATTTTTCCCGGGAAAGTAGCCACCCAACTAACTCAGTATACGCATTAAAGTAATATCTAGCTTGACACTTATATGACACATTGTGTTGGTAGTGTCGTTAAACCCTAATCAATCAATCAATCAATCCTATTTCGAAAAGAGTAGGGAATTTCCCGGGAAAGTAGCCACCCAACTAATCCAGTATACGCATAAAGTAATATCTAGTTTGACACTTATATGACACATTGTGTTGGTAGTGTCGTAAACCCTAATCAATCAATCAAATCAATTCAAGAACGTCAAGGTGAGGAATTAGATTAAGATTAAGATGAGAGTAAAGTGATGCTTTGATATGGTTACCTGCTATAGCATCTAGGGTGGAGACAAACGTTATTAAGAACATCAATCCACACTTCAAGAACGTCAAGATGAGAAATTAGATTATGATTAAGATTAAGAGTAAAGTGATGCTTTGATATGGTTACCTGATATAGCATCTCGAGTGGAGACAAACATTATCAAGATCATCAATCCACACTTCAAGAACGTCAGGGTGAGAAATTAATCAACAAAAGCACAAATTTTAAAAGGAGAACAGATTTTTCAGCTAGCACCAACTCTATTTGTCTTCCTTTTTTTTTCTTTTCTTTTTTTCTTTTTAAGTTTTTTTTTTAGTTTGAGTTCGTTAAATTGAGCAACACTGGTTAACTATCAGGAAAAAAAAAAAAAAAACGAAAGTCCAAAGGAAGTTTCACAATTAACAGATGATTCTAAGCATTAGTCTTTACCTTATCAACATTAATGGAATTTCAACAAGAATCATTATACAATTATAGAAAATCTCTGAAAGATTAAATTTTGAATTTTACAGGACACAGCTGTCAAGCAGAATCTGATCCGAGCCGTGGACCTGATCGGCAAGGCCCTACACCCAGACCATCTTAAGACCAGGCACTCGTTTGCTAAGAAGACCGATCTCATTGGACACATGATGTCCTACATGCAAGCTGAGAGTACCAAAGAGATTAGCACAGAAACAAGATCTCTAGCTCTACAGGCATGTGCAGCACTGGTGTATCCTTTTGTATAATGAAGATCTTGTTGCGTTGTCTGAGAACATGGTACATGTACAATGTACATCTGTCTATGGCAATGGTTGAATGATTCAATACCCATATGGTTCTAGTTGATATTTGGAACATATATATTTGGGGCATCTTGGATTTTAACCTCTCTTATAGTTCCGATCCTGGACTACGTTTTTGTAATTTTCTTTTATTTTGTGAATAATTAAAAGCTTAAAAGTTAAAAAAGCTTATTAGTTAAATAAAAACAGGTTTTGGTGAAGTACCATATATAGGCCTCAATCATAATGAAAGATATTTATGAAGGTCATAATAAAGATTTTTTTTTTTGTTGTAAAGGTCAAATGAATTATAACGCCATAAAGGTATACTTTCCTTGACTGGTTACATACCAGTAAACTTGACCCACTGCTCTCAGAAGCTGATGCGTTCACACTCATCAACACCGGTGTGAACTGTCTCTTTAAGCTTCCTGATTGCCCCTTCCCTACATCCAAAGGAAAAGAAGAACTCAAAGAAGAAGAAATTAAAGGTAAAAGATTCTTTCTATTAAGAGATTATAAAATATGAGAATATCATTGTGAAACACAATGATTTAGAATGTAAGTTTCCAAAGGAAAAGAAGGACTCAAAAAGAAGAAATTAAAGGTAAAGATTCTTTGTAATAAGAGATTGTATAATACAAGATTATAGTATAATATCAAACCATAAGTCTTTAGAATTTACATCAAGTTTCCAAGGGGAAAGAAGAATGTAAAAAGAAAGAAATTAAAGCGTAAATATTCTTTATATTAAGAGATTTTACAATATTATTGTATCACAAACAACACAAAGATTTAGATTGTAAGTTTCCTTGGGAAAGAAGAACACAAAAAGGGGAAATTAAAGATACAAGATTCTTTGTGATAAGACATTGTACAATATGAGATTGGAGTATCATAATAAAACTTTAGAATGTACATTGTAAGTTTTCAAAAGAAAAATAAAAAATGAAAGGTTTGCTGCTTGCTTTTTGCTGTTTTATTTAACAATATTTTGAATACAGTTGATTGAAGATTTAAAAAGTGATTTGATTGGTTTGTTGCCAATATAATGTGTAGGGTCCTCAAATTATGACATATATATCGATGACTGGAAATTTGGAAATTGGTTAATTGTGGACTAATATTAATGAGGAAATCTTTCGAATATTTGCAACCTTCTCAAAGTATTTCTTCTTGTATATTTCTCTGTGCCTCCCTTTTTTTCATCTCCTTGTTTTTGTTTTATCTTTCTTTCATCTCTCTTTTCCTTCCTCCTCTGTTATATAATTCTCCATATTCTATCATTGTCTATCTCTTGGTCATAATCTTTGTATGACAGAGTACGATGCGCTAGTAGATTCATCACTGGACAGTCTACATGACATGCTGAAAGAAATGCTAAGAAAGGACATCTCACCAATAGGCTTCCAGAATATATTCAAGGTAGGAAGACCAGAGATCAGAGATCCTCTGCACACCACCCTTCTGGCAAGACGACAGATTGCAGGCATGGTGATGGGTGATGATTAGTGTTGATCGATAGGGTTTCCCAAACTATTTTATGGCAATACTGAAACATATTGAATTACTATACATGTATGTACATTAAATGTTAGCTCTTTCCTATGTTCACATTACACTAGTTTTTTTTTTTTTTTTTTTTTTTTTTGGGGGGGGGGTAAAAGAGTGGAAATAATTGATTTTAAAAACAACAGGCAAATGTTTTGGATAGAAATCTGTAATGGATTGCTGCTTTGGGGACATCCCTATAGTCAGCGAGGCCATCGTGACCTGGTGTCCGAGGGTCATCATGACCAGGTATTGGCCTTGCGGACTATCGGACTCGCGGACTATCACGCTGCAACCGCTGCTTTCAACTACCCTTGATTTAAAAAAAAATAAAATAAAAATAATGTTTAAATATTTTTTTGATGTGTCAATATGTCTTTCTTGTAAAAATGCTCAATTCCTCTCTGAAAATGCATGTGATAAACTGGAATTATATATATATTTATTTTATCCTCCTTAGCATCTGCATCCATGGATGTTGTCAGCTGAAGGACATGAAAGACAAAGAGCTGTGGAGACAACCATGGTACTTCTATCATTCTATCTGGAGCATGTACAAGATACTTCAGGGGTAAGGATAAAGGGTGTGGTGATGAAGATGATGATGATGCTTATTTTCATGATGATGATGATGATGATGATGGTGGTGAGTATATTCATGGTGATTTTCATGATGATGATGATGATGATGATGACGGTGAGTATATTCATGGTGATTTTAATGACGATGGTGATGATCATCATGATCTCATCAAAATGATGACAATAATGATTTTGTTCATAATTATTACAATGATGTCATTAGCCATAAGACATGTAAGATGATGTTAATGGTGATGATGGTAATAATTAAGATACTATAGGATGTTAATGGTAGTAGAAGTACTGTTTAAGAGGATGATGATGGTGATGATGATGATGACGATGATGATGATAATGATAATAGTGATGATGCATGATTTGAGGAGGATAATGATGATGAGGATGATGATGCATTGTTAATGGTGATGATGGTAATAATTAAGATACTATAGGATGTTAATGGTTTAGTAGGAGTACTGTTTAAGAGGATGATGATGGTGATGATGATGATGACGATGATGATGATAATGATAATTGTGATGATTGATGTATATGGAGGATAATTGATATGAGGATGATCTTTGATGATGGTAATAATTAAGATACTATAGGATGTTAATGGTAGTGGAAGTACTGTTTAAGAGGATGATGATGGTGATGATGATGATGATGATGATGATGATGGTGATGATGATGATGATGATGTTGATGATGATGAAGAGGATGAAGATGAAGATGAGGAGGATGATGGCGAGATGATGAGGATGATGATGATGATGATGATGATGATGACGATGATGATAATGATAATAGTGATGATGATGATTATGAGGAGGATGATGATGATGAGGATGATGATGATGTCGGTGATGATGATGGTAATAATTAAGATATTATAGGATGTTAATGGTAGTAGAAGTACTGTTTAAGAGGATGATGATGGTGATGATGATAATGGATATGATGGTGATGATGATGATCAAGGTTTTTCTTATTCATTCATCTTGAGCATGTAATGGATTTATTAGGGGTATGATGATGATTATGATGGTGATGAATCCTCATATTAAAAAATAGTGCAATATAAAAAAAAAAATTGAGATTACATAATGATATATTTGTAATTGTTTTGTTTTTGTTTTTGTTTTTAATCTTGTAGGGTCCTTCTGCCTTCACATGTATGGGTGAGATCCTAGCGTACCTGGTCCCTCGATGTTCCGATCCCTGCATTGGCCTCAGAGCTCAAGCTATTGAAGGCATTCAACTCACTCTCAAGATAGCTTTACTTTATGAAGGTAAGCACAAGCATTTTTATTTGTTTCAGACTTTGTTACTTTTTTAGGTTTTCAAAAAAGTTTATCCCCATCAGTCATTTTAAGTATGTTTGTATATCTGTAGAAATTTCAAGGTATCCAGTAGGGCACCCAGGCTTACGTCACACAATTAAAAATATCAGCCCATGCCCTGACAGAATAGAGCCGTTATTGTCCCCAGACATTTGGGTGTACATGATCCTTTCAAATTGAGAATCGTGGATCTCTGTCTGGTATCAGAGTTTAATTTAGCTCTGAATAGGTCATGTAAATAATAATAATTTACATTTTACAATTATATAACACATTACATTGACATTGGTAGACCTTATCAAATTATATGAAAACAAAATGAATTTTCTGAGAACAAATTCGTCTTCTTCAAAATGTCATCATATTTCCAAGAATGCATAACAACAGATAATTGAAAAAAGAATCATAACATTACTTGTCAATTACTCCCTGAATATGACTTTCAGAAAAGATGTGAACACTTAAGAATGTAATTAGTGGTTCCTATCCTATACATTCCATCTTTTGTTTTGGATGTATATTACACAGGATGGTAATCTACACACATACCACAAATGTACTCCCAGAATGTGGATCTATTGTTCTTGTCTTGAAATTGACTTTGTGAAATATGTCCACAATTTGTAGAGAGCAATGAAATGTACTTAGTGTTTGTACACAAGTAGGAATGCACACCTGTTACTGGTATGCACATGAGCTAAATATAGGACATATCTTCTGTTGTTAGGGTACCATGAATGATGGTGATGGAAAGGTCATGAGTCCACCCTAGATAATTTATGACTTTTGTAACAATTCGCCGACAAAGTAGCGCGTCACTTCCTGCATGGGTCAAGTAGCTTTCCCTGACGATGGTTCACGCACTTTCATTAGCAACCAATTGATACATGCAGTAAACATATGACACGAAACACCGATTTTTTAGACGGAGATTTCTTCAAAATTTTGCGTAAATAGGATATAAATATGGTGAATTGCTTTGCAGCAGACTGTAATCATACTAGTGAGAGTCATCATTGCAGTTATTTTCGATTTCCAAAGAAGGAAAATGCCGATTACAAATTGTGGGTGTTGATGAGCAGGTGCTGTGCTGATCGTAGCGTGAACCCGTTACTATGGTTCCGAGCCGTTGACCTGCTCGTGACGTCATGACTTTGTCGACGAATTGAAGAATTAGTACCACTTGCGGAGTGACTTTAAATGGCATCAACATGTCATTGCCTCAAATTCAATGTGCCCCAAATTATATTTAATCTCAATGTGTGGGGGGTTTATTTGGGGGATTGATTTAAAGGATGGGATTTCAGTTTTTTTTTCAATTATTTATTGATGTTGGTTAAACTTTGTGGATATTCAAATATCATTTTGGCAACTGCCTGTGTATTTATTTTTATTTGACATGCATTTAAATAAGCCAAATAATAATAATAATAAGAGCTTCTTATATAGCGCCTAATATGAAACAATTTCATCTCTAAGCGCTTAAGTCTTTGAGAGACTTAATTACAATTTTAGGTTGTCTTTTAAAGATTAATGTGTACATTTAAATTTTATGACAATATTATGATAATCAATAATCAATGATCGTTTTTTATCTAAATTTATTGCATAGTGCCTTGAGCATTTTGCATACCTACATGTAGCAGGCATGCCAAGTTTAAAAAAAAATTCTGTGAGATCATTCGCATCGGGTGTGAAAAAAGTGCGCACGCGATGCGCGTTACCACATGTGCGCGCGTGCAATAGTAATTTGTACACAAAGGAGGCGCGTGCGCACGCTACACATGTTGCACGTAGTAAGCTATCTTGCCTAACGATCCCCTGCATGAAAACATCGCACTCGCTGGAATTGATTCGCGACAAAACTGCCGATATTTAGGGTTTTGAGGCTCCAAAAGGGTAAACAAATCTATAATAATGCTACCTTTTTTTTTTCCACCTATCGTATCCAGATTGCGTGAGAAAAATCGGTGTTCAGCGTGAGATCGTGAGACGGGCCCCAATTGCGTGATTCTCACGCAAGATGCGTGAGACTTGGCATGTATGATGTAGTAATGAAATGGTGCTGTAAAAATATCCAGTATTGTAATATCTTTTAGTTGTCTATGTAAATTATAAGATCGCATGTATGTTTGCAGGGAGAGCAAGAGACTATGAGGACAAGATGGTGGAAGCGTTGTCTGTCTTACGAGTCAGGAGTACAACTACTGATGCACAGGCTCTCTTTGGTATCATTAGTGATCTCTGTTTGTATGTTTGTTTGTTTGTCTGTTTACAGGGAGAGCAAGAGACTATGAAGATAAGATGGTTGAAGCGTTGTCTGTCTTACGAGTCAGGAGTACAACTACTGATGCTCAAGCTCTCTTTGGTATCATTAGTGATCTCTCAAAGGTAACAAATCCTTCAACTTTCCACTTCTACTTCTACTTCTTATTGCTGAGCTTCACAAAATATATATTTACAGCTTTTCAAAGTTACAGTACAAATATGTTGCTTCATCCGTTACCAGAAATTTGTCAGTATCGTTGTAATCTCGCTTAGTATGAAAATTTGCTATTTTAACCTCAGTATGAAGTAGCAAAACTTCTCTGAATTTCCTGACTTATCAATTAGGTAAAATATCTGTTCAGAATAAGAAATTCAAACAGAATTTTGTTTTGTTTATTTACCAGACTTTAAACATGTTTAGAATTTTTAAAGTTTCTGTAATACTAAAAGTGTAAAAAAAAGTGTAGTGTGTGTGTGAGACTTTTGAAATAAATAATTCATATACCAACTAAATAAATAATTTTTCACTTTTCATTTATTTTGATATTTCTTTATCAACTCTCTGGTTCTTTCACTTTCCTGATATTTTTTTAAAACTCAACTAGGCACTTGCAAGGAGAGTACCCAGTGAACAGTTGGAAGGCTTTGTATTTCTTCTGATAGAGGGCCTCCTTGATATCCAAACTCATTCATCCAGCGGTGCTTGTGTTGTACTTAATGCTATCCTTAAATCCAGAGGAACAGAACTCATCACCTCTGTAAGTATCTGCCCTGATGCATACAGTTTAGTGCGTACTGTAAATTCAAGTTGTTGTATTGACCCCAAAATGACAAAAATATGCTACAAGAGCCTTGAGTGGTGTCTTTTTACAATCTGTAAAAATTTGAGATAATGCCTTATTTGCTCTTAGTCGAATGTTCTATTGTTTATGTTCTAGTTTTCATATCCCCAAAATGGGAACAATTTTGTGTGGTACCTGCCAAAAGGGCACTGACTCTTTGCCTGGCTTATGTTAAACTATGTAATGGTATTTGTTGCACCTGAAAATATGAAGTAATCAGTCAGCCTATTACATTTGTGAATTATATGTAGCAGTTTTGCATCTTTCGGAAAAGGTGCATTAAAAATGCAATAATTATAATTCATTATTACTGTCGTAGATCCAGGATTTGATTTGAAATAGGGGAGATGCAGATGGACAATTCTTATATGTTATGTATGTTAAATGTGTGATACTAAAAGAATAGAGGGGCGTAACACTCCATGTCAAAAGAGTCAATCTGAAGTCCCATTCATTCATTTTCATGTTATGTAATTATGTTAAATGTGTGATTTAAAAAAAATAGAGGGGTGCAACAACACTCCATGTCAAAATAGTCAGTTTGAAGTCCCACCAATCCATTTTCATGTCCTCTTACAGGTTGTGAAGCTAATGACTGCCCTGCACACCAAGCTGTCATCCATCACCTATCCACAGACTCGTACAGGGACAATGAGAGCTATTAGAACCCTAGCTTCAACTCATCTAGAGCCTGTTCTCAACACAGTCATCAGATTCCCCTTGCCATATGACCAGTAAGTAAATTGTAGAAACATATTTTCTCCGCTTTTTATAAGAGGAAAGAAAGCATAATATTTATTTTTTAAAGTTTTTTTTTCTTAGGTAACCAATCATATATTTATCATGATATTCTGTAGAGTGGAATGGCATACATGTGTACTTACATGTGTGAAACATGGTCTATAAGTTCCAAAATTCTTTTGACATTGTTACTCTAGTTCAACTTGCTTACCTGTCAACACAGGTGTAGACACACATTAATTTCTTTTTTTAGTGGGGGATGATCTATTAATCATCCCCCCAGCAACAAAAGAAAGTGCATCCAGCTCTACGCCAGTGCCTGTCAAGACAATGGTATTCAAACGTTCCAAGATACTGCATCCTGTAGATTCAAACAAAGGACCCCATATGTCATTCAAACCCTATTTATGAATTTGTGCCATAATGGTTTTATTTGATTTCTTGAACCTGCTGGCACATAGTAGAATGTTGGCGAACCCTCACCTTGACAGAAGTGTCCTACAGACTGTCTACAAGCTCTGCCAAGACATACTGGCATGCAACGTCCATGTTGATGTATGATCTAAAGATATTGATTTTATTTTTCTTGACCTTGCAGGCACAAAGTAGAATGTTGGCGAACCCTACCCTGTCATAGCAGTCTCCTGCAAGCAGTCAATGAGCATTGTCTAGATATGAAGTACAATGTTCATGTCAATATATTGATGGCATTCAGGCTCTCCCAGTTAAAAAAGCAAGGAATCTGGGGGTTGTTTTTGATGAAAAATTTACTATGTACAATTATGTTAGAGCGAAATGTCGTTTGGCTTGTTTTGCTTTACATAAGATTAGCAAGATCCGCCCTTACGTCAACAAATCAACTACTGAAAAATTAGTGCACGCATTTGTTATGTGTCACCTTGACAGTTGCAATAGTCTATTGTTTGGTTTGCCGGATACACAACTAACGAAACTTCAGGTCATTCAAAATTCTGCTGCCAGGATGGTGACAAGAACGAAAAGACACAAATCAATATCTCCGGTCTTGAGGTTCTTGCATTGGTTACCTGTTAAATTGCGCATTTTTTTAAAGATTCCTTTACTCATGTACCTTTGTACCAACAATATGGCTCCATTATATCTTTCTGAATTACTTACAAAATATCAACCTGTTAGAACCCTACGATCATCACAAGAGAATATGTATGTTGTTCCATTGGCAAAAACAAACAACTATGGTATAAACAAAGTTTTGAATATGCTGCCCCAGAGTTGTGGAATAATATTCCAGAAAATGTAAGGAATGAAGAAACAGTCAGAAAATTCAAGTCTTCTCTGAAGACTTATCTTTTTAATTGTTAGTCATGGTTTTTTTATCCCTTCTGCTTTCTCTTTGTCTCTTCCTCTTTTTCATGAACGCGCATTGAGACCTTTATCAAAGGTATAATGCGCTATATAAGAATAGCTATATTATTATATCATCTAAAGTTATAATGTCTT
>CALNVZ010003435.1:2106950-2206950 GCA_940671915.1 Paracentrotus lividus | reverse complement strand
ATTGTTGCTAATCTATACAGAGCCGTTGCAGAGTATCGAGGTAACTATATTCCTCGCATCATTGGAGCTCTTTCTCCCAATCTGAACAGTCTGTTTGACACCCAAAGAATCGTCACTACAGCTTTCCTTGCTGAGGTACGTTGTTTGAGTACTCTTCAATTTTCTTTCTGTGTATATATCAGTAGTTGTTGTTTTGAGTTGATATGATCTACTATGCTATATTTGTTTTTTAATTCAATAATAATGATAGTGCTTAGGACCATCATGTTGTGACAATCATTGTATTATACATTCAATCATTTTAATCAACATGAAACATAAACAAGCAGCATCCTCCAATTTGATGATGTTATGGGCATTTTAGCAGTGAAACAACCCGTTTCGAGTGTGACTAGAACACTAAGAAATTCCTTCATGGCTATTTTCATAAACTTGATGACAGATGGATATAATTATAATAATAATAATAATGATTAAACTTATATAGCACCTTTTCCATGGGATACAAAGCGCTGCACTGCTCCCTTAGGGAAATTCTAATGAATGATCAGGGGTATGAAGGATACAGATATGTTTTTTAATTGGCTTTAAAGGAGGTAAGAGTCTTGCTATTATGATGAATAAAAGTCAATAATTTTCTTTCTTGTAAAGGTAAAGCTTGTCCCTGTGATATCATTGAAAAGTTTTGTTTTATTTTGTTTATTTTGCCATGTAGCTGATCAATCAGAAGTGTGCAGGAGACATCTCACAAGTTGAAATAATCATGAACAACCTGCTAGGAAGGCTTGTGGATGGGAATGCTATCGTGAGGAAGCTCTGCATCAAGGGACTGGGTAACATAGCAAGTCTAGGATCCGACCAGGTAGGTCTCACTTATAGTATCTAGACTAGAACTTATTGTACAAAGTATAATTGGAGGTCGAGATCATCATGAATAACTCACTCAGTAGGCTTGTGGATGGGAATGCTGTCATTCGGAAGCTCTGCATCAAGGGACTTGGCAATATAGCAAGTCTAGGATCCGACCAGGTAGGTCTCACTTATAGTATCTAGACTAGAACTTATTGTACAAAGTATAATAGGAGGTCGAAATCATCAGGAATAACCTACTAGGAAGGCTTGTGGATGGTAATGCTGTCATTCGGAAGCTCTGCATCAAGGGACTGGGCAACATAGCAAGTCTAGGATCCGACCAGATAGACTTTGCTTATTGTTTCCAGTATACTACGTCCTCTTGTACATAGTGTACTGGAGGGTTAGAATTGTCCAAAATAAAGTACTCAAGCATTCATGGCATTTCTTCTTACTGGCACTTAATTGTCACCTGGGTTGAGTGAGGCAAATGTAGATTAATGTCTTGCAAAAGAAGAGTTTGTGACTTGTCTTCTATACCACAACACCTCTCAAGCATAAATGCTCAAACTAAATCCCCGGAACAGGACATACCGATCATGGTAAAAATTACACAGGGGCTCATTGCGATTTTGCTCCATGTGACTAAAAAGAGCCCCCTTAACCATTGAAACATGAACCATGGGGCGATTTTGCCTAAAAAGGGTTGGAAAAGAACCCCCATGAAGAAAAAAAAATTATCCTGCTACAAAAGATCCTTTCTCCCTGCCCTTTTTACAAAAATATCTCTGTTTTGTTAGGGCTTGGGCTTTAAAATTGTTAAATGTTTAAAAATTAGTATGATATCCGTAAATTCTTCCTTACCACTTGATTCATTCATTCATTGTGATGTAACAGGTGCAGAAGTATTCCACCACTGTTCTATCCTCCATGATGGCCGGTATGGATGATAAAGATGACCCTGAAGATAGCATCACATTGGAAGCCATGTCTGGTCTCACTCGCATCCTCATGGAGATCTCAGAGAGCAATGTCAGACCCATCCTAATCAATGTCGCGCTACGTATCAGACCGTGCTTTGAAAAGGCGAGTACAAGTTTATCAGAAGCTTATTTTTGAACATCTCAGATTTCATTCTTGATCTTGACATTATTTGTGCAATTATTTCTAAATTCTTTTCTACTTTTATTCTTCTCAAATATATATTTTCATTACATATAAATGATTTTCAACATTTATCTCAACAGAAAATAGCAGTAAAGTTTTTTTTTTCAAGGCAAATCTTTCTGCATTACGAAAATGACATCCTAATAGCATACAAAACTGCAAGTTTGCCATCAATTTGGCCACCGTCCTTGTCTTTGATAGTAAAATGCTATGTGACTTTTAAGATTGCATGCTGTGGCAACAAATTTATTCTTGATGAATTAATAGGTTCCATCGTAAAGAAGTTTTGTAAATATTTGTGTTTTCTTAGTTATTCTTCTGCTTCCTTGCAGTCAACTGCAATCAACATGCTCATATGTCACTTTGGAGAGAGTTTGGTGATGCAATATATTGTTTTTTCGTTGTAGATTTGCATATCAAAAATATAGTTTTGTTGGACCGTGCTTCAGTTATAAGCCTCACCATCAATTTAAACTTTTACACTTCAGATAAATGTTTGAGTTTCATTGAAAACTATTAAAAACATATTTTTTTTGTAGGATCGTGCTTCAGTCCGTGCTGCTGCCTTCACACTGTTTGGTAATCTGAGCCGGTTTGGTGATGGTCCGTCAAGAGATCCCTTCTTAGAACAGATTCACACCAACTTTGTCAGTCTTCTACTCCATCTCAACGATGAGGATGATGATGTGAAGAAGGTATGTTTGTGAGACAGATGGTTTGGGAATTTTGCATGAATTTGGTAAAATATCCTATGTGTATTTTTTTGTTGTTGAAAGATTGCTTTTGTGGTATCCATACCTCAAACACACCTATGATAATAGTCACAATGTGATATTACATCAAATGACCAAGATTGTGTAGTTTCGTATTCTAGCAGCCTTGCATGAGATGTGCCTGATGTAGCTTCATGTGTAATTTATAATTGCATATAACATGTAAATAACTAAAATCTCACCTACAGATTTGCCTTAAAGAGTTTGTTACTTTCAGCCCATGGGTTATAGTCCAGGCTAGAGACCATGTTACCTTGTTTTTTTATATATACAATGTTTTTTGATGATTCTTTGTCAATTCGAGGGTGCTGATTCCAAATCCGATGAGTGCCAGCCGCGAAACCTTGAGCATTTTTCACAAATCGCGAAAATTCAAAATGGCCGCCAAAATGGCCGCCAAAGTATGAAAATGAGTATTCCAATGGTATTTCTGAGGTTGTTTTGGTGGTTTCTTGTCAATTTGAGGGTACTGATTCCAAATCCGATGAGTGCCAGCCGCGAAACCTCGCGAATTTTACGCAAATTGCTAAAATCATTGAAAAATTAAAAATGGCTGCCAAAATGGCCGCCAAAACTGGAAATCAGTATTCCAAGGGTATTTTTGGGGTTGTTTTGGTGGTTACTGATCAATTCGAGGGTGCTGATTCCGAATTCGATGAGTGCCAGCCGCGAAACCCAACATATTTTACGCAAATCGCTAAAATTCAAAATGGCTGCCAAAATTCCCGCCAAAACTAGAAATCAGTATTCCAAGGGTATTTCTGGGGTTGTTTTGGTGGTTTCTTATCAATTCGAGGGTGCTGATTTCAAATTCGATGAGTGCCAGCCGCGAAACCCAACACATTGTATGCAAATCGCTGAAGTTCAAAATGGCTGCCAAAATGGCTGCCCAATTGAAAATGCGTATTCTATGGGTATATCTTAAGGTTCTTTGGTGGTTTCTTGCCAATTCGAAGGCGCTGATTCCTAATCCGATAAGTACCAGCCACAAAAATACACAGGACAAAAAAGAAAGAAAAGTGGAAAGAAATGGCTGAAGTCATGTAAAATCTATTTTATGGCCAATTGCCAATAATAAGTTATGAGACTCTTTTGGCCGTTTACTGTCATAGGGTCCCAAGCTAACCGTGCTTCCAGCATTGAACAATTGAGGCTCCCCCACAACCACACGAAAATACTCTCCAATCATGTTTCTTTTTCTTATAAAAATTATTCTCTCAGTTGTTATTTTTTGTTTGCCTTCGGCCTTCAAGGAAGTCACCATTACCTATAAGGGTCGGATAAAGTCAGATCTTACGGGGAGCCCGCACCCTCCGCCCCGGCCCATCCCCTCGGATCCGCCCCTGACATGAAGAAGAAGTACACCTATATCATTGTGTATCCTGCATCTATTCAGAACAATTATTTTTTATTTAGTCGTGTTCGATCATTTAGTTTTATGTAATGTGTTTCCTGTTGTTCAATAAATCATGAAAGGGTTAATAAGGAAACCCAGTATTTTATTTACAGCCTCTTTTCTGTCGGGGGGGGGGGGGGGGGGGGAATCCAAGAATTATTTTTGTTGATGTCGGGATCACTCACAAACCCAGTCTTTAAATTATATTTTAAAAAATGTATTATGTCTGTAATAGTGCGGTGAGATTTGAATATACACTGTTCGTCATAAAGGTGGAATATTTTTTCTGGCCCAAGCGACATTATGTTGCTCCGTTATTATTTCTTGAATGTGTTTGTCACCGCTTTCAATTTCTGGATCTGGTATATCTTGGACGTTCCCTCAACCCTTCCCGGGGATTTTTCTTCAAAAAAGTTTGTCACCCCCAGAAGATGGCCCTTTTCGTCATTTTTTCTTATTTTGGGGGCCCTCTCTTGTTTACGCGACCCACCAAGGCCCCCTCAGTCCTACCCCAAGGAAACACGTCTGAGGTGAAGAACTGTTGTTGTTCTTTAAATTAAATCTAGATTTATGGTTACAGGCTCGACTCTTTTGTCTAGGGGAGGGGTCAAAATTTATTTTGATTGGGGTTCAACATTCATTTTATTCATTTTTACACCATGGAAATTTTTATCTTCCCGAAATTGTATTGTAAAATCTCAACCAAACATAAATCAAAATAAAATATTATTAATATTGACTATTGACAGCCTTGTCATCAAGGCTAAACGAAATTTAAGGGGAAAATGGTGATATTTAAGGGTTAAAGGTTGTTTTTCATTTCTTTTGTTTTCAGCATAAAGATGGAATAAAATATTCCGAATATTCACCAATCTCGTTTTTTACTTCAACCCCTCCCCTAGACAAGAAACATTAGCCTGTCCCCAGAAATATAGATTTAACTTAAAGAACAATTTCAAACAGTACACCTCAGTCGCGTTTCCTGGGGGTAGGACTGAGGGGGGCTTGATTGGCCGGGAAAACAAAAAGGGGCCCCAAAATGAGAAAAAATGACAAAAATGGGCATCACGGGGGTTGACCAAACTTTTTGGGGAAAAGGTCCACGTGAATGGTTGGGAGAATGTCCAAGATATAGCCAGGGTCCCAAAAAGTAAAAGCAGGGACAAACATATTCAAGAAATTAAAGTCAGCACAAAACATGTCGCTATAGCGGCAAAAATATATTCCACCTTTATGACGGACAGTGTACTTTTGCATGTCTTACAAAACATCCGATATACAATATGAAAAAAAAAAAAAATATCCGAGACTGAATCATATGACTCATTTTGCTATAAGTAAAATGGTAAATGATTATATCTAGGACTTGCGTAATTTTGAATGAGTAGGCCTAGGGCCTACCCTTAAATTGACAAGAGCCACTAGATAACGTAAGAAATACCTATGAAATAGGCATTTTCACAAATTTGTTTTCATTTGGAATTTAATAAGCCTTTTTCATGACTGTCGGCCGTTTTCACCCGCTTTGCATTTCAAAAAAAAAAAATCAAGGTTTCCCTGAAAGGTTCCCATCGAATTTGGAATCAGAGCCATGAAATTGACAAGAAGTTTTATAAAAATAACCTCGGATATACACATAGAATTTTTTTAACGTGGCTGATGGCAGCGAATATTGACGATTTGGGCAAAATGCTCAGGGTTTCGTGCCTCTAACTCATCAGATTTCGAATCAGCATTCTCAATTGAAAGAAATTATCCCCCCCCCCAAAAAAAAAAAAAAAACCCTTAGATAACAATAATCATAATGCGCGTTTTCATTTCACTTGGCGGCCGTTTTGAATTGTAGAGGGGTTGCACGGTTGGCACTCATTGGATTTGGAATCAGCACCCTTAAATTGACAAGAAACCACCAAAACAACCTATGAAACAATACACATTTTCATTTTTAGACAGATGATTTTAGTGGTTTACAAAAATCCTGTATGATTTTGTGGCTGTTAATCATTAGATTTGGAATCAGCGCCTTCGAATTGGCAAGAAACCACCAAAACACCCTGAAATATACCCATAGAACACGCATTTTCAATTGGGAGTCCGTTTTGGCGTCCATTTTGAATTTTGGCAATTAAATGCGTAAAATCTGTAGGTTTCGCGGCTGGCACTCATTGAATTTGGAATCAGCACCCTCGAATTGATAAGAAACCACCAAAACAACCCCAGAAATACCCTTGGAATACTGATTTCCAGTTTTGGCGGGAATTTTGGCAGCCATTTTGAATTTTAGCGATTTGCATAAAATATGTTGGGTTTCGCGGCTGGCACTCATCGAATTCGAAATCAGCATCCTCGAATTGATAAGAAACTACCAAAACAACCCCAAAATACCCTTGGAATACTGATTTCCAGTTTTGGCGGACATTTTGTCAGCCATTTTGAATTTTAGCGATTTGCGTAAAATCCGCGAGGTTTCGCGGCTGGCACTCATCGGATTTGGAATCAGCACCCTCAAATTGACAAGAAACCACCAAAACAACCTCAGAAATACCATTGGAATACTCATTTTCATATTTTGGCGGCCATTTTGAATTTTCGCGATTTGTGAAAAATGCTCAAGGTTTCGCGTCTGGCACTCATCGGATTTGAAATCAGCACCCTCGAATTGACAAAGAACCATCAAAAAACATTGTATATATAAAAAAACAAGGTTCGAGTCTTTTCCTATGGGGCCTAGCCTGGACTATTATGACTAGATCTAGATGGATAAGTTTAGTTTCAGTGAACCTCACCATGACACAGTGAATTTCAAGGATATAATTCTTCCAAGTACCCACTTATTACATCGGGGAGGTGTTTCAACAAGTCGTTCGTAAGTTACAAACAACTTCACTAATGACTGGTGATCAGTTCTTGTGCTAAATGGTTGAAAATGTGATTATTATAGCACCCAAGAACATGTTCTAGTCGTTTGTAAAATCATTCATAACTTTACGGACAACTTGGTGAAAGACCACCCTGGGTCAAGAGTGGCAAATGTAATGAAGTGGCATTAACTCAAAACTTCGTAGATTTTGATCCTCAGGCTGGTGATTTATCCATTAGATTGTAATATCTGTTCTTATCATTTCCACAGTCCTGCAAGTCTGCTCTGAGGCAGTTTGGTCCTTTGATGGGGTCCACCTCAATGAACGACATGTTCCAGAAACATCTCCTAGAGGACAGGAAACTCAACTACGGAGAATTCATGTACGACCTCTCTAAGGTTATTGTAAGTATCCATGGTAACAGACGCCTTCCGGCCTAGGATATGCAATACGTCAGTTATGCTGATCCAGTGCCAATTTTCAATATACCTTGTGCCCAATGTGATCTTTTGTTCTGAATACTACAGGGAATTAATGTACAACCTCTCTAAGGTCTTTTTTGAAAATTGAATTTAAAAGATGTATGAACATCCTTTGCATTAGTTTGGTGGCAAATCAAATATATAAGAGGCAGATTTCTTTTTTGGGGTGTCTTGTCCTTCAATTCATGCTATTGCCCACTGGTGGTTGATATTAAAAGGTTTTGCTGTGTATGTAATATCAATTTTAATGTTCTGTTTATTTCAGATTGTAGACCTGCTACAGAAGGTGAACTTCTATGTGATGGGTAACGTGTCGTTCTTCCGTAGCACCTGGCCTGATATCCGGGCCAATGCAGCTATGTGTGTTGGATTCTTACTAGGTAATCTACCTAAGGATAACCATAGTCTTATCAGCAAGGACCATGTCTGTGGAGGTATGTAGAATTTTTTTCTTGAAAGATGATTGCTATTTTTACATTTTGGTAATAGTTTTCTTACTTTCACAATTCTCTGCATTATTAGGCTAAATTGCATATAATGCAAACTGTTAGTGCTGAATTATAACTTAATTCAATGACAGAGGTAAATGTGTAATTTATAGTATATTGGTTTGTTACTGGTAATCCAAAAAGCCATTTCTACTCTGATAAGACATATTTTTATTATATGTCAGATGATTATTGTACCATATTTATATATTTATTATGATATATTATAAATTTTCAAAATAAGTTACTTAGTGGTACATTTGTACTTAAATAATCTGTCATATCCTTAACCATTGTGGATTTTGGGAGGAATTCAAAATTGAATAACCTTGATGACTACAAAGTCTGATTTGTTCCCTTATGTTCAGCTCTAATACAACTACTAAAGGACCCAGAGCCATCTGTACGAATCAAGGCATCGGAGGCAATGAGTCTTCTCTTTCAGTTCTAGACAACACAGCTTATGAAAGGTACTGGTACATGATATATATTCAGTTCAGCAGTTGCTTATTTCATAATCAAATCACTCCCAGTATGAGTAGATTGTTGTTAAAAACCATTAAAGTTTGTAGTAATGATTGACATTGCATGCTACAGTTCAATCTTTCTTCAGAGAGCTTATGAATGAAGCTAAATACATATTGCATTTGATGATTTAGGAGATGAATGTTATTGGAGATCATGAGTTTAGTGACTATTGAATGTATGAATTTATGATGTTGATAAAATGTTACCATTATAGAAGTTTTATCACATTTAATGTGATGTCTTACAGCATGATGTAAGTGAACTAAATGATACAAGTAAAGTAAGTGACATGGTGATAACAAGAAAATTTAAGCTGTTTGAAGTATGGATATCTGCCATAAGCTGACTCCATATTTATTTTTTAAATTCTTAATTTAGATGAAATTAAATTTTTTCCCTTCTGAGGGCACAACAAAAATTAGTGTTTTTTTCTTCAATCAGGAACATGAATGAACACAAAACTCATATAATCTTTATACAGTGCACTCCTATTATAATGAAGTGTTGAGGTCCAATCCAATTCCATTGTTATAATGACATATTTGGTATACTGATACGTAGACACATGAACACATGTTTGAAATTGGGACTTAGAGAACTGCATTGTTATAATGAAATATCTTTGTATCCATACTTGTGATCTAGCAAGAGTAGACTGTTGTACAAAATTATCCATTATAACCAATTGTTATAAATATTAAATCTGTCTGTGTTATTGAATGAAATTAAAGCATTCTTTGTGCAATAATTCTATGCTGTCAGCAGTTTATGATGATAGATGTGGTTTAAAATATAGAAAGAGTAAAACTCATTTATTTGTTCCAAGTGTAGCAGTATGAGATATTTAAGCAAACCTGTATAAACACAAATCATTTTCCAGTGTATGTGTTTTCTTTATGCTCTATATTTTGTAGATATCATCTTTTTCCTGTGCTACAACTATCTTTGGTTTGTTTATACTTAATAAAATATATCCCCCTTTTCACTATCAATTTGAAATTAAAAAACTTTAGGTTTTTGTAATATATGTTAGTTGACATATTCATCATGTTTCAAGGATAGTATTGCCAAAGCAAATGATAAAATATGTGAAGGCAATGCTGTGATTAATTATTCTATTATCATCAAATATATCTAGTTTAACTTCCTTTTGGTTATTGAAGATTTGTTTTGATAAGGTCATAAACCTGTGCAATTTCAATTACTTCAAAATTTCACTGTCATATTTAAGAGTAGAAAATACTTAGAGATATCAAAGTTAACATTTAGTATATTGCAATTAGCTGTTCATATACTTTCATTATATGATATATTTTATGAAGATGTATGGCATGATTAGGAGTTTCTTTTTGTACTGACACAAATAGATCTACTTTTCATATTTTATTGTGGTTTTTGTTTGGCATTCACATACATGTATTATCTAAAATAAAATCAGGCAGATAATTGAATAGTGAATGTTTAGAGACTAGGGGGTTATTTTACAGTAGACTTGCATTCCATTTCCTTGTACTGAATAATTATTTTGTGTTAAATTATATCCATAAACCAGAAAACTCTGGCTTAGTTTTCTGTCTTGGTGATTTATATAGTTTGTAGAATATTTATGGTTTATTGAAGTTGACATGTGTTGTATATCTATATGTACTTAATTGTTATTTGCCATCAACAAAAAGCATTATCTTTGTTCAAAACTTTATTTTGTCCATATATTGTTCATATTTAACATCAAATTGTGTATTTACTTCAAACCACATGTATATCATTTAATGATATTATCATGGATATTATGATAACAGGACTTTTAAGGGAATTGTAGGGATTTGCAAACCGTCCAAATCTCATTGATTTCACAAAATAAATTAATAAGAGATTTGATTTCAAGATGCAATGTTTAAACTTATGGCTTCTTTTATTGTGCAACTTTACCTCAGAAATACAATGTATGTTTGAGCATTTCATCATTACAAGATCAGTGCTGAAATGGGGAAACACATTTTCTCTTCTTGTTACTGTATAGATATAGAAAATAATTTTGACACTCTAAATTTGTTTTCAGGAAAACCATTAACCATTATTTCTTTAAATGTGTTTCCAGAACCAAAGCCTTTTATGATGCATATATACAGAAACTCTGATCACTGTAATTATCTTCACTTATATAGTACAGTCGACTCTTGTTATATTGCATCGTCACAAGATTTTGTTATATTCAACACATGTTAGTTTGCACATGTTCAAAATCAGGATCTGCAAAATTGCCATGTTGGCTTGCTATAACAAAAGTAGACAGTAGTACAGATAAAAGATTTTAAAATAAATTATAAAGGGGATACATGTATTATTGTTATTTTACCTTGATAAAAAATAGTTCTTGTATCGATGTGATTTCGGGTCACAATGAAAGAAGATATATCATTTCTAGCGGTTTGGTGTCATTGATTGTATAGAATTTACATTTATGTCATCCAGGACTTTGATTTTATGATTCTTATGATTATTAGGTCCTTATGTGGGGAAACAGTTTAACAGTTCTTAACAGGTGAAAAAAAAATTATGAAAGTTCCATAGTTTTTACCTTACATTAAGTACTGCTACATTCGTAACTTTGTTTTCTTTATTTGAAATTTGTTACTGAAACTTATACTTCGATAACAATTGCAATACATTTATACGATTCTTTTGTGACACACTTGTCACTTATTCCAGTTTATGTGTCATTTTTCGTTATTTGTATGGCTGTAAAAGTTTTTGTTTAGTTTTGAACCATTTTGTTTTAAGTTGTTACACTGTTTATGCCATGCCATATTTTTTCTTCATCTAAATAGAGTTATTAGAGTATTACCACAATATATATTGTTTATGTTTCTATATTTTCAAGCTTGAATGATCACAAGTTCAAAATCATGGGACAGTCGAAACAAATGATAGTGGCAAATACATGTAAAACAGTGATTACCCCTATCTGAAAATCTTCTCGATGTATGTGTAAGAGTATAAAGATGCAGTTTAATTGCAAGTAATTTTGTTGTCATCAAAATTGTACTTACATTCTTAAAAGCATGTATTTAATGTATGTGTTGTTTCATATGTTTTCCCATAACATGGGTCTAAAGTAATGATATGAAATTATCATGTAAATTCTATATGTGTGTAGATTGCCTACCAAATAAACTCCAAGCCAGCTATAAAGTAATATTATGTCACTGTTAAATTCTGATTCTAAATGCCAGTTGTATTGATTCAAGAGAGAATCTCTCTCTTTCTCTCTCTTATGACTCAACACTTTGCTAGACCTTTCTTCAAATCGCATGTCAGGGCTCGAATTTAGCATTTTGCTCTGGGTGGCCATTGGCCCCATTTGAGTTAGCAATCTACATGGTTGAATGGAGTTTTGGGTTTATTTCAGGTGGCCCCCATGAAGTTTCAGGTGGCCGTTGGCACCGGGCCACTGCTAAATTCGAGCCCTGCATGTGTCTTTGATCTTCACTGTCTCTCTCCCTGTATCCCCTATCTCCTTTCTTCACTTGCAAAAACAGAAGAAAAAAAACAAGATATCTCTTAATTTCCTTTTCAACAAATTCAAAAAGAACACCAAAGCTTTAATATAAAGGCAAGATTACATAGAAAAGTGAAAAGTATGTTCAAAGTCAAAACAAACATGATAAAATGCTTGGTAAAAAACTGTTACGTGATGAAAATTTCTGCAATAATGTGGCTTAGTCTACCAAATATACTTATCTCTCAGATCAATAATATACACATATTTAAAACTTTAACAGGTTAAATGTCATATTTACAACAGCAGAACTGTGTTGATGGAACAACCTCAAATATGTAAACCTGACACTCTAAAACCACCAATAAGTTGCAAATATAATAAAAGAGTAAAAAAGGCAGGGTTTTTTTTGCATAGGGAAGCATCCATAGAGTAAACTACAAATGTTTGGTAACATTGGAAAGCTTGGAATCTCTAGTTTCACAAAACACACAATACACAAGTGTGAATTCGGGTGCCTTATTGGTGGCTTTGACCCATATGCAGGGATGCCAGTTTTGAGGCTATTGCCTGATTTCAGGCCCTGGCACCTTCCCATTTCAGGCTTTTTCGGACTGTTTAGTGTATAGTATGAACAGGGTTTCAGTATGTTTAGGCTTTTTTTCAGGCCCTGTGGGTAAAACCAGGTGGCATCCCTGCATATGGTCACATATCAGGTTTCAAATTATTGTATGATTTTCTGAAATACAGTGTAAGTACAATTCAAACAATGTCTGAAGGAAAAATTACAATTAGAACCTTGTCTTATCAATAATTTTATGATGTAAGTATTATATGTTTGAAAAAGTTACAGTAACATAACATTTTAACATGTTTGTCAATATATAAACATTTTACACCAATTTGAATCAATAACTTAATTACAACACTATATTTGAACCAATATTATACAGTTAAAGAACTATATCGTAAAACCACAAACTTTCACGAATTGGAGCCGATGGCCTTTTTTGCAGCATGAAACTGTAACACAATTGCCTAACATCAAGTACATATAGAGTAGTTCAGAATTCAATGCATTGTGTAAACACTGTTTACTTTCTGTTTTAGTACATGGGCAAGTCCAAGCTATTTTGCGCGGTAACAAACGGGACATTCAGAGCCAAAAATAGGGTTTATTTGAAAAATCTTGAATGAAACCTCAATCCTTTGGTATATTCCTGAAGGTACTAAGAATGTTCAACAAAAACATAAAAAATAGTTGTAATAACTCAATTCATAATTAATTTATGATCATTTATTCGTTGGTAACAAACGGGACCGCAAAAAAATAGTGTTTTCAAATTTTGACTTTGTTCACATATAACTCTGAATTTAAAAAGTAGATCTAAATTTGCAGAGTCATATCCTCTTAAACATGTAATAAACAGTGTAAGGACATATTTTACCATTAATTCAACTTCGAGTTTTCTGGCAAAGGTCAAGTTTTAAAAACTATGCCAGGTAACACACGGGACAGTAACACACGGGACAATTATTCCCTGTAATATTTTTTATTAAACAATTGGTGTAGCCAAGGCGAAGCAACATCTTTTGTTAAAAAATCTCTCTGATAAATCAAAAGAAACATAATACAAAACACAAATGTAAGAAAAACTTATTTTGTTTCATTTCTAAAGGTGGGAGGATGGGTAATAGAAATGTAGGATTTTACATCAGCTCAGTAACTTTTGTGAGACTATTTCTGAGACCTGAATATTTTAAGTCTAAAAATATGGAAAGCTATGTGCGAGGTTCGTGATATTTTTACCAGAGTTAGCCAAGAAAATATAAAAACAGAAAATACTTACTTTTTGGTTGTACTTTTATGACAAACCCCTTTTTTAAATGGTTGAAAATAGCATTTTTAATGCATTTTATATATTTTTCATGAATATTAATGAGCCTTGTGACGTCATATGACCTTGAAATGACTTTTTGACCTCATTTGCATTAAGTTCATTTCATACCCTTTATGGTGATATATGACACATTATGTATACCTTTACAAACCCACTGACACACTTGACACAAAAATGGTCAAAAAGTCGAAAAATCACCATCTCGGGAACAAATAGCGTGGACTTGCCCACATATAGAATAGTTTAGCATTCAATGCATTGTGTAAACACTGTTTACTTACGTAAAGCTTTCCTCCCCACGGAAGTATCGTGCACACAAAAATTTCTGGTTTTGCAGTTCCTCGAGAAATTTCCCAGAATTAATAATTTGCCATAGTAGAATTATTTCTGGGATACTTTATGTACTCTCTGTCAATATACAGTGATATATGAAATCAAACAACTATGTTTCAATAAATTACAGGAACTATCTCTGGATTAATAAACTACAATTATATAATTATCTCTGTATAAATATATTAATAATCACAATCCCTTTCTGAATCAATTTACAATACTAGAACTTTCTTTAGCTGACAAGAATTACCCCTAGATAAATAATTCAAAATTATATTATTATTTGTGAAACAATCCTATAATTTGACCATTTCTATCAATTTACAATTAATCATGTGTAACCATCATATGACATACACTTATAGATCTCTATTTCAATAATTTACTATAAATCTGTAACAATTTATATAATTATAGGCATATCTACATGTAGAGCAATTATTATCTAAACAATATAAAATGTTTCAATATCTTACAATATTGGTTAGAAGTAATACCTGAATTAATAATTTGCAATAGTAGAACTATTTATAGATCAATATATTATAATTACAGTGCTATGAATCAATTTACAATTAATAAATAGATTATTATCTATATATCTAGAACAATTATATACAAGTACAGTACTTTCCCTGAATTAATAAATTACAGTGATAAAACTATACATGGATTGATATAATAGGATATTTCAAAATCAATAAATTACATTCATATACCTCTCTGTAAATCAATAATTACAATTATAGGACATTTTCTAAATGAATCAATACATTATCAGATACACATTAATGTATTACTGATCATTTTCAGGCATGTCAGATAGAACTTCGGAATTTGAATGTGAATTTTTGCGTCAATGGTCTTGACAAAAAACTGAGTTGAGAGCTTTACTTTTCTTGAAAATAAATTGCCCCGACATGGAACCATGAAGCAGACTTGCAAGTAAGCGAGGAAAAAGAACAAAACTTCTGCTCTGACTATTCCTGGTTTGTGCAACAACTTCAAAACTTAGCAGTAACTTTCTAAACATGTGCTCACCTAATTTTATTGTTTTAACTGTTGCAACATTCCATCACATTGTTCATATAGTAGAGAATAACTATAATTTACATCTCTTTGGCTGTGCAATTGATGAATGTCATGACTTTGCTTATCAAATCCAGTTTCTTATCCTTTGATGACACATTCACGCCCCTCTCCTTCAACCAGCTTACAAGAGTGATGCTGTTCACCTTGGATAGCTGAAAATGGAAGTGGGTAATGAATCATTTATGTAACTTTCTATATTTCTTTTGACAAAAAGATATCACAAATGTTTTAGAAATTATAATTCAAAAGAACTACACAAATGAATGAATGTACAGTCCAGTCCTATATAATAAGGTGCTCGTGACCAAACCAAATACCTTGTTATAATTATTTGAAACAACCATCAATCTGATTGGTTCACAGTGAGACTTTTATGCAAGAAGTCCATGCAACAAGGATCCTGATTGGTTATTATCAATTTTCACTTGATTGTAATTTACTATGTTACAAGGCACTGAACCAACAAATCTCAATTGTTACATTGTTTACAGAAGGACAACAGTAATAACTGTTACTGCTTACCTGATCATCTTGTGCCAATTGGTGAACATCAACGTTCTCCTGCACCTTGGGTTTGGAACGAGGCTTGGATTTCTTGGCCTCACTAGAACCATCACCATCCTATCATTCAATGGTGTATTGAAAAAAGGGGGAACAACAATAAGTTATCTTGTAAACGTCAGACTAGTTTAACATTTTTTTCCTTCTTTTCCCTGTATTTTCTTGAAATATATATTTTGGGGAAAATATTTTTTATATCAAATAGTAATCATAGTAGAGTTCAACATGGGGCAATATTTTAGAATGTTATCCCACATTTTCATACTTGTTGTTATGAAAAAGTCTTTCATATAGCAATTAGATATGTTGTGTATGAATTACCTTAGCTTTCCTCTTCTTAGCATGGCTTGAGCTAGTTGCACCAGTCATTGGAGGTGGATGATTAGCCTTGGACGCTGTTCCTACAGGTTTAAACGATGATACCTTGCTGGGCCCAAAATGAAGTGCCTGTCTTGCAGAGGGTTGATGATGGGTCAAGCTAGAGGATTGAGATGAGGAACATTGCTGTTGCTGGAGTGTTGCAGAGTGTGGCAGATGATGTTGTGGATGTTGTTTTGGCTGGGTGGGCGGGATGACATCATCACAGGATGTTAGATCTACAACTGAAGGAAGGGTTTCAGGCTTGTGGGTAGGTGTGGCAGCAGCTCTAGCCAGGAATTTTGATGGCGTCACTGAACGTGGTTTGTGAGGAGTGAAAGAGGGTCTGATCTTTGGTCCCTGGGGTGTTTGGTTGATACTATCCTCAATTAGAATTGAACGAGAAGGTTTGGGGTTAAAGATTGGCACAAACGGTCTGGGCGCTGCAGGAGGAGGTGCATGCACTTTTGCATAGCATTCTCCTTCTCTTGAAAATCCCCCCTCATTCACTTGCTGGATCATTTCACTGCTCTCTAGGATCTTCTGCATCAGTACAGGGGGTAGAAGGCCTTGGGTACCTCCAGCAGAACAAACCTGCTTGCCTCCTTCCTTCCGATATGTAGGCATAGAAACCTGGTAAGGAGAGTTGTTTGGCTCGGCAGCCAAAGAGAAAATAGTGTGGTTGAGATTTCTGGCTGACCTTGGAGTAGTCTGGGGCAACTCCTTCTTCCCTGAACCAACTATTCCTGTAACAGGTGTTAAATATTGATGATAAGCTTGATAGGGAGCTGGTGATGCGTAAGGATGTGGAGGAGTACAGTACAAACCTTGCTGACTTGGAGAATCCTGCATCATTGGCATGGCTAGTGTGCTCTTGGCAGTGTACGGTGACTGACTTGGACTTTGATGATCATGATGGTGATGCCGCGAAGGTGTCACCTTGGTGTTACTTCCATATGGCAATGGACAGTATGGACTAGAACCTTGCTGTGGATGTTGTCTCCCATCTTTGGACAACGTCCCATTGTGTGGGTACCCAAACTGACTAGGAGGAAGGGCTGGAGCAGCAGGAGCCTGAGGTATATTGATAGCGTAGCCTGTGGCAGACTTGATGTTTGTTGGATGTCCACTCAAGGGTCTGTAAGGAGATGCCCGTGGTTGGCCGTTGTGTAGGTTGCGACTCTCATTGATGGACACCAGACCTCTTGAAGGGATTCTTTGAGGAACATGGGATTTCCTATCAATCAAAGTCATACTCGAATGAGCCTCAGAATCAACCTGCAATAAATAGATGGTAATAGGTGATAATGAATAAATGTTAATTAAAAATTGATGTGAATGTACCTGAAATATTTCCTCCCGCCTATCTGTTATAAATATTCTAGAACAACACTTGTTTTTGTTATTAAACCAATACTCTCGGCCTCTTGAAAAAAATGCTAGGTGCACCATCTTTAAGACCAAAGTTTTTCCATCTGCATGTACATGTTTGGAGACCATATTTGACCCTCCACTTGAAATTCACCAATAAGTTGCAATTAGAACAGCAGAGTGAATAGCAGGGTAGCAGGTTGGTCTGCATAGAATACAACTTGTATGTCTTACACTAAAGGGATATTTAACTTAATTATAATTTAAAATACTAGATGTGCTTGATATCATTGGAAAGCTTAGAATCTGTAGTTTCAGAAGACACAAAAAAACTAAAATATCAATTTGGCAACTTAACTAGCGGTTTTGAGCCGGTGGGTCACATTCATTTAAACAAATTTTTTGTACAATTACTTACATATCCATTAGCAGAATTCATTGTGACTGCAGTGTACTGTGCCTTCCTGTTGACTTCTAGAGGGCTGTGGCACATGTGAGGCATCTTTCTCTTGATGTCTGTGAGGAATGCCTGCAAGACTGGGGTAGAATCCACTCTAGGAACGGGTCTGGCGTCTACTTTCCTGATGCAGAACTCAGGATAGCTGCACATTATTCTTAGTTAAGGACTTTACTTGATACAATTGTTTTAATAAAGCGCCTTTATAAATTCTATAATTTCCAACTGACACAAAAAGGTCTAATAATCATTAAACTGGATGTAAAAGGCATGAACAATGGATGTATAAACATACTTACCTACAGATATTTAGCTCTTAAATTTAATATAACTATTTATGTTATATTGTACATTTTCAAATGTCAAGGAATCAATATTCATGATACATATATTTTGTCGCCCAAAACATAGATTTCAAATCTAATGTTGTAATGCATTTTTGCATATGAACGCTTGTAAGGATACGTAAATATCGTGTGTGGTATTGCTGGAAAGAAGATGTTGATGTATACAATGCCATCTCCATTCTCTGGTAGCCTGAAGCCATACTGTCAAATAAACAAGAATTAATTAAAAACCTCACATGGGTGATCATAACGAGTTTGATAATTACAAACAATAATAAGAATTTGCAGGGCGCGACAAACCCGCTTGCCCGCTTGCCCGGGGCAAGTGAAAACAACGGGCGGGCAAGCAAAGTTCAAAGTCACTTTCCCGATCGGGCAAGTGATGATTTGAGCATGTTGAAGGCGCCTTTGCAGCCAGCCCCAGCGGCCCAGGCAATCGTCGGTGCTGGGTATCAGCATCAACGATTTCCCCATAACATTTAGCCTAAAAAACACAATAAAAGACGTGTTTATAAACCCGAACTAGACAAAATACTTGCACAGGGCTCTCCTTCTGTAGAAAACATTACCTTACAATTGAAATAAAATCCCTAAAACTTGTGAAATAAGCCGATTTGTTATTCTAAACATTTCGCTGATCTGCAGAGCTTCCGATGTATGGTACTGCTAGTCTTAACATACAGACTCATTGTAATATTTATACATGAGAAAATAATTAAAATTGGGATATATTTTCTTTCTTACCTTTTGTTAATGTTCATTTCAATGCTATTTTTTCTGTTTGGTACATGTAGAAATAAAGATAATTTGGCATGAAAATGATTTCATGAATTTTTTAATTAATGTTTTTTTAATAATTTTTTTTTATATATATATTTTTTTTTATTTTTTTATTTATTTATTTTTTTATTTTTTAGATCCAAATTTAGTGGTGCTTTTGTCTTTTAGGCTCTTTGTTTGTGGACATTTATGAGATGATATTGCAACTTAAAAATATCTTTAAACAAAGAAAATGAAAATAAAATTTGGGCAAGTGATTTTTCCTCTTGGGCAAGCAAAAAAAAATTTCACTAGCCCAATAGGGCAAGTGAAAAATAATTTTTTTGTAGCGGCCTGAATTTGCTCTAATAATTTTTTAGTTTACATGATTTCATTGCAAATATTAATCTTTTATGACATTTATTATCACTACAAGTAGTCCAGTATTTACACAGGCAACATCTGTAATAACAGATGAGAAAAATATTATTTTTTTCATATGTCTGTTCATTATCTATAAGCCATATTTTATAAGTCATAATTTTTGTGGTTTTTCAATAACCCATCTTTTCCACTTCATAAAAATTATTCAGTGGGTTCAAGTAATTGATAAGATACATGACTTGGATGTCTAGACTTACATTGTTTTTCCAGTACTTTCTCAGATCACTGTAGGATTTGAATGGACTTGAAGACGGAAGCTGGTGCATTAGATCTACTACTTTACCTTTCTTCATACTGCAATAAAGGAAAATCAAACAACTTATAAAATCAAACAGATATTATGCATTCATATATAATATATATAAAGGAATGTCTTTCAGATTCATAATTTGCAGTTTGTCACACAATCACATCACATGTCTCAAAACTACAGATTAACAAATGTGATTCATGTTGCTGTTTGGCTACCAGTTACTACAACATCAAATCAAAATCAAATCAAAAGATGAGTATGGTGTGTCATGTTATGATATAGCGATACTTATCCTCCAGGAGGAATAGTAGTAGTAGTTCTCAGTAAACTTTATTGGAAAACTTGTTTCGCACAGGGAAAATCTGCCACAAGTTCCAATATACACATGAATAACAAAAAAAAAAAAATATATATATATATATATATATATATATATATATATATATATATGTACCTATTTTCGTCCTTAAGGCGAATTTCTTTGTTTCCTCCTTTTCAGATCGCCCCAACTAACCCTAGCCCTAACCCTATAGAATTGGCGTTAAGGGGAATTATTCGCCTATAGAAAGTCGCTAAGGGGAATGCTGACTGAATAAAGCTATTCTTCTCAGTTCCCCTTAAGGCCCGTTTTAGTAAGATATATATATATATATATATATATATATATATATATATATATATATATTCATGAATTATTATTATTATTATTTTTGGGGTTGAACAAAAAATACTGGAATACTTCTTTTCACTTTTCAAAGATTTTCTTTTTTGAATAGAGAAACAAGATAATTGAAATTATGGCCACATGAATATCTATTAGGCGCTTTGATTTTGTCCATGCTCCCATATCATATTTGAAATAGGAATCCAATTATGATAATCTTACATTATCACATTCTTATCAAATTTTATTAGTGTATAGAAATGCATCTTTTGGGGAAAAAAAAATCGATTAGAATGGTTTCATCCATGCTCCCTTTTCAGACAGGTACCCAAATATGATAAGCTTACATTATCCCATTCCTATCAAATATCACTAGCACACGGAAATGCATTTTTGGAGAAAAAACAAACAAAAAAAAACAGATTGTGCCCTCCCTCCCCCCCCCCCACACACACAAACACATACACGGGAAAGGGGACAAAAATCTTACTAGAAGAGATAAGAAAAAAAAAAAAGTCTTGATATAACAACTAATGGGTTTGGGCACATAATAATGATAATAATAATAATAATAATAATAATAATAATAATAATAATAATAATAACGTATTTGTATAGCGCATTTTCCATTATAATGTTCAAATGCACATAACAGGCTATCTTCATAAGATGTGAATATAGTCACATTAAAATATCATTCCTCTGAAGATAAAGAAGGTCAAAGTATACAAAGGAATGCATTGCTCCTCATGACTTTCAAACTTGACATTTGGTTGCCATTTTGATATATTTTGATATATCAAATACATCTTTCTAATTGTCTATTACCTTGGCAGTACATAGCACCATTTATCCTCCATCATATGCTCTGTGATCATATAGTTGAAGTCCATCAGAAAGTGAGTGATAATAGGAGGACAAACACCAAAATCTTGCAACTGTTTTTGAAGACAAAATTAAAAACCATGAAAATTGAAGAAAAACAAATTTATTTTCTTGCATTTTGCAGATCACGCAGCAAATCTAATATACTGGAGATATGGTAAATATCCATCAAACAATCTGTATAAGATACTTATAGTATAAACATCCTAACATAACTATCAACAAGATTTTGTGAAATGTTCTTTTAAGCGCTCAAAATATATAACACTTGTGTATTCGTATAAATTGATTAAAGGCAATAAAGTCATATCAACATATGTAGTGATGGCTACATAACTTATTGACATTTTCTTGTTGTTTTTTTGCCTTCAAAACACTAAATCATTACTTTAAGATCAAATTGAATGTCACTAAGCAACAAGTTTAACAATTTGCCAATTTCTATAATTTTTTTCATGGAATCCCCAAATAATAGTTTCATATCTTCTTAAGATGTACAAATCAAGAAAAAATGTTATATGTTTCTTATCTGGTTATTACTATAGTTATATAGAAGTATTTTTATTAAACACATATATGACAAGACTTACTGTACAATGTGCATCTTAACAGTCAGAGGCTTCAGAGCAAGGCATATTTCACCATCTGTCACATTAGTTTCAAGGTCTATTATGAAGGTAGAAAAACATACATTAATCTAATTTGAGTAACTTATAATCAATAAATGGTTGCAAGTTATGTATGAGCTACAATCTTGCCCTTCATGTAGAAGTCTAAATCAAGGGGCTACTTATTAAAAAACTACATAATCTGACAATATTTTAATATTGACAATGATGAGTATAATATTTGTTTAAACCCAATGCACACATGAAATGAATATCTTTTCTCCATGTATAAAAAAAAAAAGTATTTTCTTTTATACATCTTAAATTCATATTCATATATCTACTTACTGATAGCGCCAAGGATCCAGTACTGGTGATGAAGTCCCTGCCTTGGATGTAATATTCTCCAACTTTGTTCCACAAGGGAGCCAGCTGGCCTCAGGGTGTATGTGAAGCAAGCCTGAAACACTGCTGGAATCACCCGGATGGGTTTCCCAACCTGAAGTATTAAAGAAACATGAAAATCATAATGTTAATTTAAGTTTACTCACACAAATCATGATGTGAACATGAATTTCCTGGCAATAAACAGTATAATAAATCTGAAAATATATGATAGGTATTTCTCATAGCATCACATTGTTTTGTATCAATTCTGGTTCACTTCTTCATGAAAGTTCAAAGCAAGCAGTCCCTATATTAATTGTCATAAGTCTACATCTCTAATATGTAACAACTCTTATTAAAAAAAAAATGGTACAATCATATCCTTTTACTCCCAAAGTCCAAGAGTTCTCCAAAATATGAATATCAATTTTCCAGTAACATACTGGTCTTTCAAATTCCCTTTTCTTGCTGTTTAAATGAAAAAAAGTTTGTATTGTCTCTGCCTGAGGAAAACCAGAAGGACATCATAACCTAATATTTTTCCATGATGCTCTTCTTGCTATCATCAGCAAACTAATTTACCTGTAAGCACATCTTTCTACATCTCTCTTGAAATTTGCCAGACTGCCAGAACTCACAGGTGGTGATCACATAAATATTGCCTTCTTCTTGGAGAGATGGTGATGCTAAGACACTTGACTCTGTGAATATTAGTTCCCTGTAAAAAGTGACAAGAGATAACACACATGATCTGTTTTAGTTTTATTTGAAAAAAAAAATAAATAAAAATCAACACAAATTAAACTAAGGAAAATGATCTAGATCTACAGGATCTAATTAAAGTTTGATCTTTAATCTAAAAATAACTTTAATTAGACTAATTTTACTAGATTAACAAGTTAATATGTTAACTAGATAATTAAATTAGTTTCACTTAGTCTTAGATCTACTTGGAGCTCTACCCTGTCCCTGTTGTGGCTGTGATGACTTGAAGTTGAAGATGAGTTGAAGTAGTCGAACTGTTCTAGCCACCTAACGTTAGGTTTGTAAATATAGTCTAGATTATCTAGACTAAACAGTTACAGGCTCAAGTGTTAAATTTCAAGCCAACTCAACTGGCAAACCATTCTTTTCACCCAGCAACATTTTTCAAAAACTAATAGGTCTAGACTCTTGGCCTAATATAGTCGATTCTAGAATCTGTCTAGATCTGGGTCTAGATTTAGATCTATGTCTACGACACATTAGACCTCTAAATAAGATAGGCCTAACGTTAAACGTTACAGTCATAACATTAACAAGACATAAGAATTAAGACTCTTGTTATCAAAATTAATTCAGTACTAATTGTTTGATACATGCAAGAATAAACTCAACTTCAAACTTTAACTTAGTTAGATTTCTTAAACTTAAGTTAAAGTTTAACTTAAATACAGAAACAAAAAAGTCTCATCAGTAAAAAGTTTATCAATATGATTATGAACCAGCACTTCAGAAACAAACTCAACCTGAAACAATGACTACAACTCAACACAGTCAAAACTACGATTAGTAATAAAAATACCTGCACTTCAGAATATTTGACTGGCCACACTTGCTTTCCTGTGAGCTTTTGGGCGTACTTTGAATGCCTGATGACGGGTTAGATCCAGTGTTTGATGACGACGAAGAACTTTTTTCAAGTTTACACACAACTGAGCAAAGAAGGCTGAAGTCTGGAGTTTTTGCAAAGAAGATTGAGGAACCGCCTGCTGTGTTGTGAACCGGCATTTTTGAATTGTCCTCTGATTCTGTTCAGAACTTGTCACTTTTGAATGCTACAGTGGAAAGAAACACGGCAAATGTAATTAGGTCTACGTATAATTCTTTTCTTGTCCTTTTAATGCAACGGTGGAATACGTTTGCGTGTTTGTAACTCCATCAACCTCTTTAATTTAGGTACCGGTAAATAAAAAAAGAAAGAAAAAAAAATCACCATCTCAAATTAATCCTCGATCGCGGAAATTCCTATACCGATATCATTTGCTATCGTGTTTTGTGATCGTCGCATCGGGGACACCGACTCCTCAGTTTTGTGTGAATTGTTCAAGAAAACAATGTTTTGAAGATGGAATGGCTCATATTACTTGTAACAATGGTAAGTGCAATCATCATCTCCACTTGAATACTTATAACAAAGTTTATCATGTGTTTTAGCTGTCTCAAATTAGACAAAGCTTAATACCCGGTCCCATACGTAAGGATCGGTGTGTCCATTTTTACCCAAATGTCGATTTTTCAAATGAGTCAATATTTTGACTGTTTCTTCTGTTATAACTTGCTTTTTATGTGTTTTTAAGTTGATTTGTGAGTTTATATTTTACATTAAATATGATATAAACCCCTCCCAAAAAGTTCCGCAAATCGACTTTGGGCCATGATAACTTTTGAGGTGCGCTTTAAGTTTAGTCTTTACTGATATTCGTACCATTATTGGCATGCATTGGAAGATAATTTATTCCCCTTTTTATTGATATCCTATTTTTAATGATTGTCTCATGCTTCAATGCACAGAATATCAGAATATGGAGAAAAGTAAAAAGTCAAATGTTGTAAAATGCACTTTTATTGATCACATTGAAGTTCAACAACTCGACTTTAGACCTAGTAGTAGTAATAACTTTTGGGGTAATTTATAATTTTTATTGAATTTGGACCATTGTCAAGTTCAGTTATTCCTCTTTTCGTTGATACGTAATTTGTCATGGGGATGTCATGCCCGGGTCCACAGAACCCCTGAATGCAAGGCAAAGCAAAAGATAATGTTCAGTTTGAATGTTCTATAACACAACTTTGAACCTGGCTTGATACATTTTAATGTGGGTTTTTATCACTATCAATTTTTAGAGCATTGAAAAGTTCATTCATTCTTTTTATTGATACCCTTTTTGCAATGGTAACATCATGTTTGAATGCACATAATCAAAGTAAAAAATGAAAAGTTGCAAAATGCACTGTTATTGCTCCTATTCAGAAACTCGCAACGGACAATAACACTCACAATAGGCATTCAATTTGCAACATTTGACTTCTGACTTGTCCTAAGATTCAGGTGATCTGTGCATACAAGAACAACAATATTGTTAAAATTAGGGTATCATTGAAAAGTGGAATAAATGAGCTTGAAAATGGTATAAAATTAAACAAAAATGTGTGAATATATGGGACTATATGAGTAAATACTAGAAAACGCTCAAATTATGTCCCTGTTTATTTCTGTTTTTCTTTCTTACAATTGTGAGCTTTTGATAGAATTGTTTTTTATTAGATTTTGAATGTTTGTCTTCTTCCTTTTAAAGGTTATACTTGGTCAACTTGTAAGATGCCAAGAAGACACCTGCTGTAGAAGTCAGTCAAGGATTGCACAGTCAATTATTGATAGGGTAAGTATGAATTCAATAAACTGCATCACTGTTTTATTATTTTATTAAATATCCTAACATTAACATGCTTGCACAGAAAACTGTCATCGGTTGGGTTGAATCACCAAAAAGGAAAATAAAGCAAAAAAAAATAAAAAAATGACAGAGAGCAATGTGAAACAAGTGAATTGAGAGCACTTTGGCTTGAGAGAGTCCACAGGTGTGGACGAAAGCTTGCTCCTTCTAAATAACAGGTTGGTAAAAGCTTGAACTTTCCTTTCTAGTAACATGCTAGCTTTCCTTTATCCATGTGTGATGGTTTTGCAAACATCTCAAATGTGTGTTCAAATGGTAAACAGTTAATTTTCTTTATTACTGATTTAAGTGTTTGGATGTCATAGCAATTTGTTTTCTTCTATGTTTTAGTCTTACCTAGCCGTCATGCAGAAAGAAGGACTTACACCTGGAACAGACTGTCCACTCAGGCCAGACAGAAACATGTACTGGGACAATGAAAGACATAAGTGGTCGGAGATTGCCAACAATTGGAACTGTCTCTACTGTGGCAAATCTTTCTACAATGAATTTTTCCTGGACAAGCATTTTGAAAATAGACATTCAAGTACTATATTGAAGGTAAGTTTAGTCTGAGGGGGAAAAAAGTTCATTAGGGCAATATCTGAATTTGTACTGTAGTGTAGTCATAGACACTATGTAAGAATTTTGAAAAATTAATAACAATAATCAGGACTTGCATTTAAGTACTTTTCTTGTTGTCAATGTGACTTGTCTCATATTCAGTGGCCCGTTTCTGGAAACCATTGTAAGTCTAAATTATTGGACAGTCCATAGGGACACGTGTTGTAGAATTAATACACATTTCAATGGGCTGTCCTCAAACTTAGACTTATGACGGTTTCCAGAAACGGGCCCCTGGTGACTAAATGGATACTTTCATGTATTAACGAGTATAATTAGTTTGCCATTTATTATAACATGAAAAGATTTGTACTTTTTCCTAGTCTGCAATATATTGATTGTATATAAACAATTTAGTACTGTATAAACAAATTGTCATATTTTTTTAACAACTTTGATTTTTTATTTTCTCTAGGGTCCAGAAGCAGTTTGTCTAGCTGATCATTGTGACTATTTACGTTGTGATATCATATCCAACACCAAAAAGACTTCTTTTTGGGATGAGGCACTATGTAAACAAAAAGATCTCTTTGCTCTCAGACAGAAATGCCATGTGAGTCTTTTTCAATTAATTGTCTTGTTTTTGTGAACTAGAGAGGTTATTTTTATTTTTCACCTTACAGTAAATACAAAGTTGTAATTTTAGATTATTTTCAAATTTGCCTGGTGGGAAGAGAGATATTATAAAATTTGTGTCATTTCCCCATACACATTTGCACAGAAAATGTGGTGATATATCATGATCATCACGATTTTACAGATTTACTTCTAGTAAATTTTTAGCATTGCAATGAATATGAAAATTAAATAGAGCAACATATTTAAATAAATATTTTGAATTTTTAAATAAAATTTGTTGAATTATGGAGTTGTTCTCTTCATCCTTCTATGGGTTTCAATGTCTCCATTCAAGCCGTGATGGTCATTACCATATTTGTTAATGATTTGTTCAATTAAACTTCCAGTTATTTGATTGATGGGACATTTAATTTGTTTTCTACATTTTCTGCTCAAAATAATGATCCAATGTATTTAGAATAGATTTGATTGTCTGAAATATATAATGACTAGGAGATTTCATAATAATAAATGACAGAATGATGAAGGTTTAACTTGACAATTCTTCTTACTTGTAATATATGTGATGTTGGAGTCAATGGATAATAGATGCCAGTAGGATTATGGTCATGTCTTATCATTAATGCATATTTCAAATTTCTCTTCTCTTGGCAGGGTATGATGAAGACATGTATTCCTTCCCACCTCACAAGTGCTGAGAAGAGCAACTTACTAGGTATGCATTTCATTATTTCATTTGAATTCCCTGCAGAAAGACATTAGTTTAAGTCCAATGAATATGAACCACCTTTACAATTACATTTGTTTTTTAACGCAACAGTATTGAAGATATAACAGCTAGAAATAGGTCACAATATGAATTTTTAAATCATTCTCCTTTTCTCTATTAACAGGGTAGTAAAATAAAAACAATAATGGAACTTCTATTTGAGTGATTAATTACAGGATTATTAATGTAAAGCTTCATTTTCAATATATTCAAATAAGAAATTTCAAAGCTTAGTCACTGTAATATTCTCTTAGTTTCTATAATCATGTATAAAATGGTTGGTTTATATTACATGTTCATATTTTCATCCTAGATAAACTGGATAATACTCTATGTTCATACCTGACTTGTGAGAACTATTGGGAGAACCCTTACAAAGAGGTAAGATACAATTATGGTTCACTTTGGTGGTATCTCACTAGCCATGAGAAGGCTTGAGACAAGTTTGAGACGGGTTTGAGAGTAGTCATGGAGAAGTCTCATTAGTCGCGGGAAAATTGGACATATCTATATTATGACATGACTCAGCAACTTCTCTTACTCTTGGTGACATCTCCATGACATGAGAAACCAACTTATGTTGTCATAATCAGTGCATGGGAAGGGGGAAATGAAACAAAGCATTGTTCCTTCTGATGTATTTTTGTTTAACCTTTATTAAGTCAATGTAATTGAAATTCTATCAGACAGATACAGCCAAGTGTTTCTAAGGAAATTTCAAGAAAATAAAACGACACATATTATCTTGAAAAGCTGTCGCCTATTTGTATCACCTTCAATATTGTTCTGTAATATGACTCCAATCAATATCTTTGCACCATTACGGGTCTCCCCCCCCCCCACACCTTGTTAATAAAAGCACAGTTATGATATAATGAGGCCTTTCTCTGGCTCCTAGTCTCAATTCAAAATATGTATGCCTATTTGTCAGCATAACAAGATTTCATTATTGCAGGGTAATTGACTTAGTCCTGAGTACCTTGTTATAATGGGAGTGGACTGTATTAAACAAATTATAGAGCCATTTATATGTTCTCCTGAGAAAAATGAAATTATCTCTTGTTCTGATTGCACTTACAGGTGCCACCATCGAGAACGGCCGCCTACTTCATTGCTGGAATCTTCACTGTGTTTGGTTTCGTCATGTACTATGTCATGGCATGTTCACATCTATAGTAAGTTCAAATAAACACACAGGACTTTGATTACCCAGTATAAGGTTCTACATTAACAGGGCTCTGGTATAAAAATAAACCTCCCAAAAAGTTTCTTTCTGAACTTTCGTTTGTTGTAGCAAAATCTTGTATCCATGCTTTTTATATAACAGGAGCAGACAGTATTATATTTGTCAGACTTTAGAGAAATGTTTGTGTCATCCTACTTGTGAGCATGATGTTCTAGTATGCCACCAGGAATTGCATTTAGAAAATTCTTGTCATATGTTCATTGGTTTGTTCTTGATAACTTGTTTATTTATATTTGCCAATATTTAACATATTACCGGGTAATTGGAATTTTTCCTCTGGGCACCAAAGGAGGTTTTGCCTCACCTGATTTTATTCTTTTCTAATGTAAATAGATTAACATCACATATTTATATTGAGACAACTTTCTTCTATTTTGACAACTGCCTTATATTTAAATTTCAGCGCTGATGAAAGATACTTGGGAGATAGTGATGGTTTACTGAGAGAAAGGTCTAAACTGCCAGACAGCCGTCGCTATGTCAGTTATCCAGCCACGGATGGACAGTCAATACGCAACAGACAAGGAATGATGGGAGACAGGTGACAAAAGAATGTCATGTGACCCTTGAATTTTGTTGTAAAAGGGCTTCCAAAAAGTCTGAATGAGGCTACGTTTCTTCTGAGTTAGCCACCGATATTTATATTCCACTGCTACTTCTATTTTGACAATTTATTTGTGTGCAGGTACAAGGAAATGATAGATTTTTTTTTATATTGAAAAAATGTTTTTACGTTATGTTGCCAATTAAAACACTTACAATGTACCTACATTTAAGTGCTTACTTGGGATAAAAATGAGCACCCTGTGCATGAGACTCTTGTTATATTTTATGATGGAGAATTAATTTGTAAGCCTAAATAATAGACAAGTGTGCCTTGGAGGAAAACACAATATAAATTGACTTGGACTGAATTAAGTTATTCAAGAAAGTTGTAATGTAGGATGGTACATTGTATTTCATCAAGATAATGTTGATACAGTCCACCCCTATTATAATGAGGTGCTTATAACCAAGCCTTTTACCTCATTATAACAAAATACCTTTCTTCTGAGCGCATAGAAATATATAACATTTTTTTAAATGGGACCAGGACGATCGGCTAGGTATAAGAAAATCCTGTTGTATCTGTACTTGTTATAATGCGAGTAGACTGTGATTAATGACTGGTTGGGAAATAATTAAATCTAAGCATTACAAATGATAAAAGACCTGGTTATTTATTGAAGGGACATTAGATGAGATATTGTATCAACCCCAGGTTCACATGTGTCATTATACAATATTCTGTTATTAGGAGGTATTTGGCTTAGTCCAGAGAACCTCAATGGTCCATATAAGGGAGTTTACAGTTACCGATAGGAGCTCTGTGATGTCATTGGGTCAGGGGTCACATGTACATAGTCTCCTCTATAGCAGAAATTCTAACGTGTGAAGTCTATGATACCCTTTGATTTACATATGGTTTTCATACTTTTTTGCGCTCATATTGTGAAAATATGGATGAAGAATCACACTTGTCTATTGATGAGATAGACAATGTATACTTATTCCTATCTTTATTTTGATACCATGTTTATTTGAGTCTCTTTTCTCAACTGAAAGCGAAATTGGTAAGTTACAAACTCGCGTACGGCAAACCGGCATTGAAGTTCGCCGAAACCAACGGGGCTTGAAATCTTGATATTCGGACCGGTGTGCATTAGTACACAGTCGGTGTTTTTGCAACTTTCTGGGAGGAAAACGTTAATTAAAGTCATGAAAATGTCTCATCATATTATTCAACATAGCAAGGGAGAAGGAAAAAACCGACAAAAAGAAATATACGGCTAGATTTTTGTCTGATAAAAATTTGTAGATATGCCGTTCGTTGGTTGACTCATGGGTTGACTGTACGGTCGCCGCATTTTATGTACAGTTGGCCTGACCCCGAAAGTGGATATCGGAGACTTGGGCATGCGCAGATTGTATCTGTAAACTCCCTTATTCTGCTATGAAGACAGAGTTTGTATGCATCGCAAGTTCGTGCAAAGCTATTGTACGATCTGCATCACAATGACTTTGCACAAACTTGCAATGCATACAAACTCAGTCTTCATAGCAGAATATGGGCCATTATGTTTGGAATGGACTGTATAATATTGGAGCATGTGGAAAGTGGATATTTATGGATAAAAGCTATTATTTTGCAATTTATAACTTTTGATCAATTAACTAACTTTATAGTTAACTTAATTGATGTATAAGGCAGTATTTGAAATAGAAGAATTGCAAAATAGTTGAAGTCATTACATTTATGCACACTGAACAGTACTTCTGTACTAGTTGGTAAAATCACCTTGTATACATGTAAAACCTGAAGATGTCATGAACCTGTATATTTCTAATTTGATGAACTTATGTATGTTATTTATATAAAGTGCAATTCCATATTACAGGTAATTTTTTTTTGCGCATGCAGACCATATCTATGTGTAATACAGTAGACACATATGAGTTTGTGATACAATGTTATTTGTCCTTATATTGTTTTTCACCTCCATCTGACTGTTTCAATGTAATTTCTGTTTCAGTGTATTCATCCTTTTACTTTTTTTAATTTTTGACCTGCCTGCTCAAGACCACCAAGAATTTGCCGCAATTCATTTTTTTTGTTTACATTATTTATTACAATGATGATGATGATGATGAACAACATTTCGTCTGTTAAGAGCCATAAGGGCGCTATTGCAGATAAAAGATATTCCGTTTAGAGCCATAAAGGCGCTATTGCTGTACAAAGTCAATGGTATTAGCACCCTTATGGCTCTCAACGGAACATCTTTGATCTGTAATAGCGCCCTTCTGGCTCTCAGCCGACGATTTTTAAAGTGCCATTTATCTGCAAAAACCTTCAAAGGCACCTGGCTCCCCAAATATGTACATTATTCACAAATTTGCCAAATATTATCTGAATCTATAGATTCCATGCTTTTCAATTAAATCAAATTAACTTGAATAATATGATAGAGTAAGAGCTATCAATGATATCCTATATCAACAGACCTGTTATTTGCTCTTGTTCTTTTTTAGACTTATTGGTGGTTTTGAGCCTTCAGGGGGGCATTTCATCAAAGGAATTGTCGGACGTTTTATCGGACAAACTGTTGTAAGCTACTGAAATGCTTGCATCTGATTGGATGAGAGCAAATTTGTCGGTTTAAATGTCCGACAAGTCCTTTGATGAAATGCCCTCCTGGTCACCAAGAAAACATTGAATATTATTTGGAAATGGTTAGCACTCACAACATAGATACATACAGGGTTAACATCAAGATGTTTATTTTTGTATCTTGAGTATAGGCCTACTGTTGGAATACAAATGTGTTGAAATAAAAAGTTTACGAGATTGCGACCTTATTATCATTCTTTTATCAATAATATTGACACACTCTGAGTCCTTATATAATTAACACAAATCAGGGTTCCTGATTATAGGCCTAAGTTATACATTTTGACATTTTCCTTGAAATAATGAAGTATGAAGGCTCATAAATCTCAAAATTATACCTTTTTTTTTAACTCTTATCTTATGTTATTTAAATGTTTTTGTTAAATCTTATTTTCATTGCCAAGTATTGGTCTTTGAATTGTGCAGTGATTTTTGTATATTGTATTTATAATATTTAAGTACCGAAAAAATGAATAAAACAAATCATGCTTGAATATTGAATTTTCTCCAACGTCTTTTTCATTCATTACCGGTATGTGAATATTTCATGGGGAACTTTCCTTAGATCCGGGTTTAGAGTTGTTTACAAACTATAGAAATATAAACATTCATAAAAAACAACGTATGAATGAAAATGAGGAGATGAAGGAAAGAGAATTACTTAGATAACATAGAAAGTTTACCTCAGAATACTTAATGACCGGGTGGTACGCCTGCAGGGGTAATTATACACACATACATTTAGTATGCAAATATACTGAAAAATACACTTCAATTCACTGTCAATTGATATACCTTGTACCTTGTGATAAATTCAATAATAAACCTTGGATACAAAAAAAAAACCCACCAATATATTGGTATAACAATAAAAAATGTAGTTTGATTTGTTAGGACAAGTTAATTGTAATATCAGTGTATTAGTAACTTCATATATTTCACACAATCCTTTCATTTAAAACTTTTGTTTTATTTTGTGTATATATATTGCATCAAAATTGGATAATATTATACTGCATGCTGCTGCCGTACCTGTGTACTAGTAGCCGATCACCCATGTATGCGCGCTGTAAAAGTGCAATGACCTGTACAGACCGTTCTAGTTTTTTAATGCGTAATGCAAATTTCACGCGCGCCGACGACACCCGACCGCTAGCCTTCGTAGTTGTATACACGCAGAATTTTTGTTTCTCCGTAACCTAGTTTTCAGAAACTATGTGTGTAAAATTACCTTATTTACCATACTGGCCCCCTATGGGCAAGTACAAACTGGAGCGTAAAAATTAACTTTCTTTCGAAATCGAATAAACCTCGTCGTACGGTTGATTAAAAATCGTAATTTTATTCAAAAAGTTAGAAAATGGGATCTGTTAGCCAAACTACGTCTAATGTCCACCGTAGAATGACGACGCAGAATAAACTATCGCCGTTTATATCAGACGTGAACATTGAGATGGTCCTGTACTAGTAGCCGATCACCCACATTTAAGCCCATAATTTGACTTTTATTGTAATTCAGTAGTCTTGGACTGAAAATTACGCGTTTATAGGAAAAGGATGAGGATGATTTATTTACTCATTCCTTTATTTACTTATTTATTTATTTATTTAGGTCTTTTTTTATTTAATTATTTATTTATTCATTCATTTATGTATTATTTATGTATTTATTCATTTATTCCTCTTTCAGTTCTTATTTTTAAAATGACATTTGTAATTCACATATTTACAACATAATAGCGATTTAATCAATGTTTACAATTAATATTCTAAAACAACGTGAAATTTAAAGAGGAGGATCTAGAGACCGACTTAAAAGCAGGAATTGTAGAGTGAAGGCCCCCTTTAAAATTATACAGCATGTATTATGATAATGATAAATGATTGAAATCATGATGGTGGTGATGATTATCGTCATTGAAAAAGAAAAGAAACATAAGAGTGATGGAGAATAAAGAATTTTAAAGGCTTTTAGACATGTTTGAGAAGCGATGATGATGATGAAAATAAACGAAAAGTTTCATAGATGAACAATGATTATAAAGTAGGCCTACTGATGGTCCGATGTAAAGAACTTTTTTTTACATAATATTTTAATATCATGTTATGTTCTTAAAATAACAGTGATGATCAAGAGGGAATCTACATGGAAATAGAGATGGTGAAGAAGAAGAAGATGATGATGATGATGATGATGATAATGATGATAATGACGACGACGATAATGGTGATGATGTATTCATGATAATCGAATAAGAGAGGGTTTTGTTTACAGTCCTCAGGAAAAGATAAAAATAGAAAGAAACTGAAAGAAAGGCCTAATATTTGGTCACGAGAGACCCGGTATCATAATGATGATGATGATGATGATGAATGATGATGATAATGAAAATGATTGGATTTGATTTATTTGTCAAGTATAACAACATTCACATAAGCTTGACCGGATGACCCATGAAAGCCCGAGAGCTTATTTACAACGGGGTCCCAAGAATGATAATAATGACACAAAGACTCGATGATGAATATATAGGCTAGCTTAACGATAGGGAAGATGGGGGGGGGGACAAAAACAAAAACAAAACAAAACAAAACGAGACAAACAAACAAACAAACAAACAAAATGTGCATGATGATTATCATGATGACATTTTGGCATGGGAAAAATTAAAAATTGTTAATGAGAAGACTGGGAAGGAGAAAAAAGGTTCAAGGAAACATAAGGAGATATGACGGATGGTGAGATTGAGGATGATAATAATTTAAACCGATGGTATGATGACGACGATGAATTTATTGTAAATTAGGCTTACGTAGTGGACCCAATTTACCGATAAAATAAAATAAAAATATAAATTTGAAATTGCCCCAAGTTCAATATCCAAACAACAAAAGGTTGTAAGGAAATCATTTTTTTGCCATTTCGATCTTAAATTTTAAGGGGCCCAAAATTGAGCCTGCTAAACTTTAGGTTGTCAAAATGATCTATAGGAAATTTAGGGGCGCCCTATATATTTTACTAGGGCCTCCAAAATAACCTAAAATTATGAAAACTGAACAATCAAAAGGACCAGTGTTATTTATTACCCAAACACGCACCAGTTTATCCACTTACAGTGACACTTAACGACCTGAAAGGAATTTTCAGGGGAAGTTGTGATGTTACGTGGTATAGACTCTCTCTAACGCGACACGTCGATATACGCGATTTAACATAATTGGCCTGAATTTAAAGACCCGTGTAAATAAGAGGTGGCAAGCTGTGCAGTCCTCGATGGACGAAGTATTTATCTGGAATATTTGTGTTTATGAATCAAAAACGCGGTGGAAAATATTGGACCAAATCAAAAAGAAAGTTAAAATTCATTGGGAAAGAGAAATTAATATATTTATCACTCAGCCTAACTGGAAATCGATTGGCGCTTGCTGAAATTTTTACAGAAAGTTTTAATGGACTGGCTGATTTGACCAAATTATTCATTTTCCACACAGAAAAACACGCCAAAAATGACCTAAAGAAAGCGAGATTTAAAGCTCCAAAAAACGCGAGGTTTAGGGGTAAAAAAATATTCTTCCCAAGGTTTTATCTTGTTTTTATATCATTAAACCCTCATAAAATCCTGTGTAACACTGTACAATGATCTTCTCGACTTTTTTTTATTCCAGTAGTATCAACCCAAAACTTCCCGTTTTTCGGGCATTCCTTCCATTGACAATCGGTGCGTGAAAATGGTTTTCCTAGAAAGAAGCCCCAACGTTTTCATATGACATGTTGGATCTTATAACTTTTATTGGATGCCATGCAAATTGATCTTAAACCCGTGGGCGTCAAAGATATCTGTAACTATGGGAGCGCCAAATCGACCTGAAGCTAACTTTATCTTAAACATAGGGGCTCCAAATTGATCTAAAACTCATGGGCGCCAATTCGATCTTAGATTTAGAGGGCACAAAATTGGCCTTACATTAATTTTAGGGGGGGGGGCGCAAAATCGACCTTAAACATTACTGAAGGGGCCCAAATTAAACTGAAACTTATTGGGGCGCCAAATTGACCTGATGCTAAGGGGGGGGGCGCCATTTTGACTTCAAACTTAAGGGTGCCATAATAATCTTTGACATTTTATTCTAAAGCAATTAACCAGCAGAGCTTTAAAAAAAAAGGAAAAGTTATTTAAAATGTTTCATTCTTGGGTAATGACAACTCAACAGGGAAGAAACGTTTAAAATCATCTGAAATCTCCAAAAAGGAAGCGTATTTCTAAACGCTTTATTCTGAAGGAACGGATTTAGAACTTAAAAAAAGAAGAAAATGAATCGCTATTTTGTTTAATTCGAAAGTAACCGATAGTTTAAAACGATTTGCCAAATTGTATACCAACTTGATTAAACCAATGTCGGAAAGTTATTGCCTCAGTTGCGGATTTGATTACAGGGAAAAACACGCACTTCACCGCCGATTTACATAATTTGATTGCTTATGGCAGGAAATTTTATTTGAATACTTTAAATAGACCAAAGCGAACAAACTTAATAGGAATTTGATGGCGAATTTGACTCTGTCGAAATATTTTGGGAATTTGAAATGAACTGATTATCAAATGGAGTGACGAACTTCCGAAACTGACTGCGAAATCCTAGACACAAAAGCATGAATCACAATGTTTATTCATCCTTTAAAAAGAAAAGTTTATTCATCTATAAAGCTAAAAAATGAAACGTTATTTTAAACGGCTAAAGGAAACAGTTATATGGAGCTTCAGAAAAAGAAATCACTATTTTTAAATGTTTAATTTAAAAGTAACTGAGAGTTTTAAAACACATCACAAGATTATTTACTAAATAAATTTGAATGCTTTATAAACGGGGATTTTGATTTGAATGCTATTAATACCAAAACAAACCAAATAGGAAATATGAATGACGAATTTGACTATTATTTGTTTCCTTGTTGCAATTTTTACTTAAATTATTTTTGAATACATCTAAAACCATTATTCATGTCGCATCAAAATGCAGCTAATCCATGTAATCCAAATAATGATCTTATATATATCTGAATGAAGAATTGGCGTTTGTCTTTAAAAATGGAATATCACAGCAGTATTACACAAAATTAGGGCAAAAGACCTTGTCTTTAATGTGGAAATATATAAATTTAAATTCAATTCAAATTGTCGTTCGTCTTCTAAATATCAATTAAAGACTGTGTCTAGTCTTATGGTAAAATTAAAATGTTTATCAATTTATTTTCATTCATTATTTATTTATGGTGCAAAGATATTTGTTATTTTGTTCAAAATCATTCTGTATTTTTGTTCAGTGGTGAGAGAGTGAGAGATAATCAGTGGCGGATCTACGGGGGGGGGGGTTTTGGGGGTTCAAACCCCCCCCCCCTGGATGCCAAAAAAAAAAAAAAAAAAAAAAAAAGGAGGGAAAGGGAGAAAGAAGAAAGAGGGAGAGAGAAGCAAAGAGGGAGAGAAAGGAAGAAAAAGAAAGAAAAGAGAAGGCAGTGGTGGATCTACGGGGGGGGGGGGTTCACCCCCCCCCCCCCTTGGGCGGGCTGCCCTAGTAAAAAAAAATTATGTGCATGAGAAAATGCCATCATAATGTCCAGACTCACATATATGTCCCTAAAGAAGCATCCTGTCTCAGCCACAGCATTGGACAATATCAAATATGGTCACACCCCCCCCCTCCAGTGCTATCCTAATCATGTTCCTCATCTAGTCTAGTTGGATGCAGCAATCTTAACTCATAGACGTTCACAGGGATTACCGAGTAGTGCAGTAATCAATACCCCCCCAAAAAAAAAAAAAAAAAATCCGGGGACCATTTTTTTTTTTAAATCTTATCTTTTTTTTTAACTTGTAATTTTTTTTATTTATTTATGTATTTATTTTATTTATCATTATCTCATCATTATTATTATTATTTCTTTTTTGGGGGGGAGGAGGGAGGGTGGCGAACAAATAGAAAGTACTAGAAAGTGCCTGTTTATTAATTCCATATATCTTTTAAAACCCAATATTTTCGGCTCGCGCTTCGCGCTCGCGGATACTAAATTATAATGCACAAATAACTCAAATTTTTGAGCTCAAAATTTTTCGGCTCGCGCTTCGCGCTCGCAGATACTTAATAGGGTCTACAATACACAATTATCTAAAAAAAATTAATTAATACTAGAAAGTGCCCCTTTATTTATTCCATATATCTTTTAAAACCCAATATTTTCGGCTCGCGCTTCGCGCTCGCTGATACTAAATCATAATGCACAAATAACTTCAATTTTGAGCTCAAAATTTTCAGCTCGCGCTTCGCGCTCGCAGATACTTTATAGGGTCTACAATACACAATTATCTTTTGAAAAATTAATTAATACTAAAAAAGTGCCCCTTTATTTATTCCAATATATCTTTTATAACCCAAAATTTTCGGCTCGCGCTTCGCGCTCGCTGCCTTTCATAATGCACAAAATAACTCCAACTCTAAAATTGTTTAAATAATTCCTCGTTTTAGGTCAGTATAGGCCTATAAATCGGGGATTGTCTAAAACTCGCGCTCCGCTCGCAAGATTTTTTTTCATCCCCCAACCCCCCCCCCTTGGAAAAAACCTAGATCCGCCCCTGATAATGGAGTTGGCTGTCATATAATTTTAGAAGAGAACAGATCGGGAGAATAAAGGGGCAAATAACTTAAATAAGCTATATAAGATTCTTAGACACGCGCCATAATTCGTAATAATTTGTAGTAATTTTGTTGCCAAGAGGCCCAACATATCATATAAAAAGGGGAAGGGAGAGGAGAGATACAGGGGGGGGGGAGAGAGCGAGAGATAGAGAGAGAGAGGGAGAGGGGGAAAAGGAGTTAAAGAGACAGACAGAGAGAGCTAGAGAGAGAGAGCGCGCGCGCGCGATTTTATGAGAACCATTCCCCCTAAAAACCGCCCATTTTACTTCCTTAAATTTATCAAATTTGAAACAAGAAGATCTAAATCTACATCACTGGTTTTGTAGCCAATACAAAATATTCGGCCGATATCATTGAAACTACCGTCTACCTACATTTTTTTGCATAAAAGTGAAGACTATAATCAATCAATTAACAGTAGAAAATAGCGCTTTTTGTTGCTGATCGGGAACTAGTTCAGGGTGATCGGGTACTAGGCCACTAGAGTCCGTACGCAATATTCCTTTAGAAAACCACTCAGCGACGAAAAGAAAAAGTATAATTTCGAAGATATGTTTACTAACATTTTACCTCTCCAGATTTACACAGAAACTCTTTCTGACAGTAAACATTTGTGATTCATTTATATTTCAATTCAAAGTGATCGGCTACTAGTGCAGATACGGTACGTGTGAGGGCGGCAAACAGAATATAAAAAAAAGGTAGAGGCAAAATTGTCAAGATTTTTAGGAGAATATTGGAATTTTCTTAACGACAAAACGGAAAGGTTAAATTATTTGACAGATTGGAATTCCAGATCTCTTCTGTTTCAGGATCCTAGGAGTGAAGAAGTCAGTTAATGGTTTTGATGCAGAAAGGTGAGTTTATTTATTAAATGTCAAATGTTCATGAATGTGCGTGCCCGTCTATTCTTTCCTGTCGTAGCTTGGCGACCAGTGACGCCTTGACCCTTCGGAAATTAAAACGCTCCCTCCCCTGAAGTTTCGGCGGGGATGCGGTTCACGGCTGGCTGTTGGGTAGTTGCGTGCCAGTGCAGTGCATTGGTGGTGGCCGAACAAGCAATTTATTTATGACGAAATTGAGGGAAGAAACTAACGTTAGATCTATGCCTGCACTCCGAAAGTTTGACCTTAATTTCAATACAAAGTAAATTATTATTTTAAGATTCATCATTCTTGATTTCTTCAGATTCAGTGAAACAAGAAATTTCAAGACAAGAAATTACTTCATGTCAATTGTCATGATCCACAACTCAATCAGTATGAAGGGGGTTCATAAAGCTACGCACTTAGTTTTTGACAATTTAGAAGTCATAGAATTTAATATTTCATATTACTATTTTTATACCATCTTTTGCTACATTTTGTGAGGATTAACTTAGTGCAAAAAACATAAGATAAAACTAACAGCAATTAGAATCGCGGCGAAGATCGAAGCCCTCTCCTCCGTTGCCGTCAGAAAAAAACGGTTCATAAGTCTACGCACTCACTTTGAAGTTTGATTTAACACTTTCAATTATGTGTTTTCTTCCAAATTTTCATGATATATTATGAAATAGTTGCCACAATTCAATAATTTTTACCTTTTTAGCACCTTGCTTCTATGTTTAGCCGTAAAAGGTGAAATTTAGAACTTTGAAATGAAACACTGTTTTGCTATGACGGCGCCTGTATTATGCGAGTGCATATTTTGGCCCCATTCACTTTAAAGCGCGTATTTTGCAGTGCGTAGCTTTATGAACCGCGTAGCTTTATGAACCCCTACCATACTTAGAAGAACGTGTTTTTTTCAAACAGTTTTAAAAGTAAACAGGCTTATCAATCATTTTGTTTTGCTAAACTGGAATTCATTTTGCATGCACTTTTGAACAAGAACAGTTTGTAACAGTTTTAAAATGATTGATTGTGAAAAAATTTCAAAATTTAGTTTTGTTTGGATCTTTTATTCTTTGTTAGATTCTAACGTTAAGTTGGAAGTCATTGATATCTCATTCTGATTGACTGTGCCCCTGGCCTGATAAAGCAGGCCTTGCAAACAAAATGCATGGCAAGGCCACAATGACAATGGTTTGATTTTAAAGAAGAAAGTAGACTTTAGACTATAGACTCTGTACAGATCTAAATCTGGACCTAATCAGTATCACTTTCTTTATTTTTAATTAATATATTTCCTATATTTTAGACTCTGTCTCTAGGCTCTATTTTGTTCAGCTTCGGTTACAAATGAGCATCTTATTGTTCGAATGTTTTAGGCCTATCATTTAAACATCTCATATCTTGCACAAGTTGTAGACAACTTACAGGCCTAAAAAGTCTTTAAAAATTTCAATGTATCTCCCATCAATTGACAATATAAGTTTTAGATTGGATGCTTGATCTGCATATAATGAATGAAATAAAGTCATAGTATTTTAAAAAATCTTTCCTGACTTTTAAAAATTTCATATGCAGAACAAGCATTCGATCTAGCATAATGGGAGTTTTGAAAAAATAGTTGTAGGGCCTAATGTTCAGTTTTGGAAAAAACCCACAAATTCATGGAATTTCTTTGAGAATAGAACCTCAGCCCTGTAACAATAATAATAAAAAACAAAACAAAACCCAAGTGCTGTAAAATCTAATGTAACTTTGTTTCTACATGTCTGCAAAGTTTGAACACTTTTAAAGGCATGCATAATCTATGTCAAATGGAACAAAAGTATCAAAGAGTTTATAGGAGTACATGTTGAGCCTTTACACTGATTTATTGATGCAGTAATCCAGAACTTTATGTTCACTAAATTTGATTTCCAAATTGTTTGTATGCCTCTGTTTTCAGGTTAGCTATCTTGAGAAGAGATATGGGACAAGCCGTACCCCCATTATCACAGATGCTATGGAAGGGGGAGGGATTAATACTCACCGACTGAGACACTCCTCGGATAAAGTCATTATAAAGGATGTAGTTAGCCAAGATGAAGAGAGAACATGGATGGACAACCTCCTGTCTGTCAGCGAAGAGCCTGATGATGGACGGGATTATGTTGACAGGGTAATATGTAATGATTGGAATCTAGCAGTGCGGGGATGGGATGACACGCTACCTTACGTGAAGTACGCATGGGGAGAAACTCCAGCTCCACCTAAGAAGCGGGACATAGAAGATGGTGCTAAGAAAAGGAATAAAGGGAGACGTCATGAGCCGCCACCCCCTGGGGACGACTCCTGGAAGCGTTGTGTAGAGCCAAGAACGTACAGGTATGTGTATGACCCTAAAGGATTGCATCATACAACACTTAAATATTATAGCGGAGTGGCTCTGGAACGAGCTATAGAGGAAGATGGTTTTTCTAATCACATCCTGAAATTACGGGAGTACTTAGAGAAAACGTTGAACCATGCCAAAAAGGAGACATCAAATGGAATCAAGGAGCATGCTCAGCTTGGAAAGTACATTGCCAAAAAGACATCCACAGGGAGAGATAGGAGAGAGAAGCGTTCTAAAGGAGGTGGGAAGCTCCGTGGGCTTGGGGATGGTTTGTATGTTGTGACGGATACATCCTCCCCGGAAGATGAGGAAGATGCTAGGGTTACTCTGAAAGGTGGTGTGGAAGGTAGGGGTTTGGATGATGGAATGCGTCTCAAGATCGAGCGCCAAGCAACTCCCATCTTGCCAATAAGGAAAGTGGAGAAGAATAACAATGGGCAATTTGATCATATCATAAACCCAAGAGAAAGCCCACGACTCAAACTCACTCATAGTTTATATGGAGGAAGCAGTGCCACCAACAGCTACGAGAAATTCCCAGCCCAATCTGTAAATGTTACTCCTCATAATATTTTGGACCTGACTCTCAATCCATTAAAGAAAATCACACCATATCAGAGACAGATACATGATGACAATGAAGTTCTTCACCATGATCACTTAGAGAAGATCCCCAGCAAGCCATCGAGTGCTAAATCCGAGCCAGAACACTCTCCATCCTACAAAGTCCTTCTTGAACGCTCTTCTGCGCCGCATGTAGGGAGCAGAGGGGATAGATCAATGCTTGCCGAAGTGAGTGGTAGAGCTGTGACTCTGCCACCATCTGTCAAAGACTTTCCCCTTTCGCAAGAACTGGCTGCCGTTAGCAAACTGCTCAGAGATCAAGACCAGAAGAACAAAAACAAAGGTAGACACGTCAAGCCGAAGCAGTTCAAGCTTGGGGCAGGGTATGTGAACAGTACAGGAGAGCCGGGAGCCAAGCTGGGTGATCCGTTGCACAGAGGTGTGATGGATAGAGAGACAGCAGGAGCCATGGCTTCAGAACTCCTACCTGGAGTCAGCGGCCATAAACTTAATCTTCCAGCTTATTCCCAAAGAATTCTCTGATTTCATTTTGTCATCAGCTGTCATTGTTATGTCTATAGATAGATATTTACTTAAAACTTTTACTGTACTGTACTTTAATGAGTATTAGATTCTGTTTCTAACTTTTTTGTCCCTGCTCCCCCAGTGTCTCCAGTTTTAATACCTGTCTGTCTTTCAATAGAGAAGAGATTGCATGTACCATAGATAAAGAAACGCAGGACTTGGCCAAAGTTCTTCATAACATGTTGTAGATCATGAGGTTATTGATATTGTGTGTTCTAGTCTGCTGTGGCTTAAGTTTGTGTTGGGAAACAACATTTTGGTAGATTTTGCAAAGAATTATAATATGATTTCTTAACTAAAGGAAATAAATATCTTAGGGGATTCTTTCATATTCATGTTGTTTGCTATGCAAGCATATTCTGTACTACATGCAACTTCTTAGTATTGAGGTCAATACAATTTGTACTTGTCCACCATGTCTATCAATTAAATTTTAAACAAACACATAGCATCTTTTGCTATTTCAAAGGTTATTGAACATTTCTATTCCATTTCTGTTACCCTGTCAAAGATGCAAATTTACAAGGCTAACCATACCCATGCTTAAGTTATGTCCCATATAGGAGAAAATGTAAAGTATTCACAGAGGGAGGCTGATTCAATATAGGGTGTACATACATACATGTACATTGTAAAGATTACTCATAAAATTTTATCTGACAGAAGGTATTTAAACAACATCAGACTGATTTTCAGTGAGAATTAAACTTGATTCTCACACAGGCTTGTGCAGTTTAGTAGAAACAGCATTTCGAAACACACACACAGGCCTGCATGTATTTAAAATTCTCCTTTTCCTCCCTTTCATCTTCCTTTTTTATTCTAGGAAAACTAGAAGAGCAACATGTACTTAATAAAAAAATAAAAAAAGTAAATGAAAGGGGAAAATAATCATGCACTTGGGAATTAGGTTGAAGTATTAAGTTTTGCCTATTAAAGACAGGGAAAGTTGTCTTTCGTTGTTGCAATTAGGCTATGGTGAAAATGAATTTGTTTTAGGAGCCATAATTCATGAAAATGCATGATGCCATTAATGTTTTTTCTCCAAAGAAGTCCAATCACTAATAGAATTTAGTCATGGAATATTGATAGCAACCTCTCAATTTATTGGTTTTGAACTTTGCCCAGATAAATCATCCATAATTTTCCAGGTATTCACATGATTTAATAATGTATGCATGACTAAGACCTGTGTTTTTGGAATTCAATTTCTTTTGTAATGCATGCCTTGTATTGTGAGTTGGGTTAGAGGCAAATGGTATAATAAATATCATAAACTATGTGCTTAGATAGCTTACCAAGTGGAGAATGTACCTTATCTGCATACTCAATATTCCAATCCATGTTCTTTGTGATAGCTATTGTCTAGTTATTGATCTGTTGATTATTAAAAACATGACAATACTCATTAATTGATTTGGATTAAATCAACCTTCAAATCTCAATTAACCATGCAAGGAGTGAACTGATCATTGTAACTATATATATTTTCCTCTTTAGTCTCATCTACACTAATGTATGTAGAGGGTGATCTGTTCATAGTTTACACTGTTGGTTCGGTTATGAAAATGTTATTTTCTGTTGGTCATCTGTAGGAGTTGTAATATCTCTTACATGTAGATCATAAACAGTTTTCTCATGTGTTCATCATTAGCCTTGAAAGCATGTTTCAAATTGTTTACATAATTCCCTTTCAAAAACATTGTTCTCATATCCATTTTATCCATCAGCTGTGACTGATAAGTTTGAAAATAATTTTTGATTTAAAATAGCAGATGAATTAATGAACCATACAAATACAAACCATACATAATATAAAATAAGGGAAATTTGTGTTGATTATGTTACCAACACTGTACATGTATTGCTGTTAATTCTTTGGTTTTGGTTAAAGAGAAAGATTATTATACAAATTTATTAAGGTGAAGAAAATGCATTTTTAAATATCTACCATTGCAGCTTCTATTTCTATCTCATTTGGATGGTTATAAATTCACTAGTTTCATTAAACAAACTTAATGGCGTTCCACCTGTCTGTATTTGAAGCATTGGCCATTAATTCTCTTATTACCATGGTATCCATACCGATCATTAAACCTCAATACAGGACTAATCGAGGGACGGTAATAAACAGGAGTGCAGTTTGTTAACCTGTCAATATTGAACTAATATGACATCAGGCTTTGCCCATTTGTGACTTCAGCCATAATGTGAGTGCACTATTAATTGATTTTGGGCCCATGTTGGCAAATAATGGATGGTATCTAATAAGCATTCTCTCTTACATCATTTGTTCACGTATGAAGTAATTGCTCCAAATGAATTGATGTATCAGTTGCTCAATTTAGGGTCTATGTACTTTTGATGTTTGGAATAATTGTTTATTGGTTTCTATGGATATGTCACAGCAAGAATGAAATAAGAGTGCAATTTTTGGATTTGTTGATTATTCAGTGCCTAGTTTCAGATGCCTTGAACATACATTGTATACCACCTCAATATCTCATCACTAAGTATTTTCTTCTTTTTTTTTTCAAATGTAATAAATTGACATTTGGCCTGTACGTACATGAAAATTGAAAATGTATCGACTATTCAATGTACCTTTTCTGCCATAAAACTTTCACAAAATATAGGGATATCAACTTTGTCAGAAATTTCTTTCTTTTCTTCAAAAATCCAAACTTTAATATGTAAACCAACTTTATGCCTCAGAATGACTTTTTGCAACTTTGACCACTTGTAAAATTTGAGAAAGCTTCTGGCTTTATTTTTAGGTACATGGATATATCCATGGTTTGTGTAAGATAAGATAAGATGTCTTAAATAGATCTCAGTGTACAATACAGAATCAGTATGGTTTTGTACATACATACATGTATATTTATTTATAGTTAGCTGCAGCTGCTAATATTGTACTGAATAAATTGTATATCAAAACTCTATGGAATGATAACTTGTTCAAGTTTTGCTACTTGTAGAATGTTAAGAAGTATAATTTTGTGTACAAAAAATATGTAAGTGTCTTGTAAGTAATAATGATTCATATGTGATCACAATTGTCTTTCCAATTATTTCTGTCTTTCTTTGTCCGTCCACATTAATCTATTGTGCATATTCAATTTTTGTACCATCAATCAAGAAAGATAAAATAAATGTGCTTTTTGTACTCTGAAAAATGGTATCTTCATTTCATACCACCTACATGTACTTGTATATTAATTTATAAAATTAAAATAAATTCAACATGGAAATTTATTTCATTATGTGTTTTTTATTTGTCTACATTATGTTTTGGCAAATTGCATCAAAGGTAACTAACAAAGTGTGATCATTTGCTTTGGCCACCACACTAACTCTTGTTTTTTTTTTTTTTTTTTTTTTTTTGGGGGGGGGTGGGGTTCAAACGGACATGTTGATGTTAATTATTGAGTCCATCTTGTGTATTATGTTCTTAAATCACCACTTATTAATGGCATTTACAATTTGGTTGCTGTTAATGTTAGATTTTAAACAAAATTACAGACATGAGCCTACACTCTTTAGACAGTTGAATTTCAGATGAACTGATATTGTTTAAAAATGTTTATTATAAAACTTTAGTATGCTGATATAGATCCCTGTTTTAAGTCACAGGAATAGAAGCTAAGGGTGGTATATCACTTCGCGGAGACGTCTCCGCGACAGAATAGAAAATTTTGTCTCCGCGACGGATATAAAGTATTAGAGACGTCTCCGATATCGCGGAGACGTCTCAGAGATGGATTTGGGACTATTTCACACTTTTTTTTCATAAATTGTCGCGGAGATGTCTCGGAGACGTCTCGGAGAAGTCTCCGCGATATCGGAGGCGTCTCTAATACTTTGTATCCGTCGCGGAGACGAAATTTTCTATTCTGTCCTGGAGACGTCTCCGCGTAGTAAGATAGCACCCTTACAGTCAAATCCTCTTTAGAAATGCATTTTTAAGTACTCTCAAGAAGCATTTGCTGCATATACAATGCATTTTAAGTCTTAAGCTTTTCCAACTGGGCATACATGGATCGATAAACATTGCATGTCTGTATTTGATTGAGAATGTGAATGGACTGAAAGCTGCTCAAATAAGCCGATCCACAAGCCTTCTTTTGTCAAACCAATAAGGAAGGGTTTATCCTTATTACACAACTCTGCATGTATTAAAGACAAATCCAGCTCCTAGTGTGCTTGAGACCTTGATATAAAAGAAAGGTAGACCTTCTGTTTCCATAGGGAGTTATAACAAAAGAACCAAGGAGGTCTAGATCACATAGTGAAAGAGAATTACTGGGGTGTGTCCTCGACAGGTATACAGTCTACTGCATGTATTTGAAAGAAAGAAACACAATTGTGGCGTGGGAATTGTTTTGTTAACTCCACAGGTCCTATAGATTTGTGGGTGAAAAATAATTTGCATACGTAAGATGGGTGGTGGTCTCATGTTCTTGTAGAGAACATAAGGACTCTCATTCATGAAAGACTTTGCTGTAAGTTATGAATGAAGTAGGTTTCTCAGGAGATGGGTGTTTGTATATTAATGAAACTTGAGAGAGAGAGAGAGGTTTGAACGATGACAATAAAAAGGGGTACTGGAGAGATTTAGACAGTGAGAGAGAGAGAGAGAAAGAGAAAGGAAGACTATATTTAAAGATGCAGAGATAAGAAGAGAGAAATACAAAAACAAGATTAGAGAGAGGTAGAGATGAGTTAGAGAATGAGAAGACATGTGCAGAAGAAGATGACAGGCAGACAATGCATGAAGGCATTTAGAGATGAAAAGGGAGATTGAGAGAGATATTCTTTCTTGGTTGCATGCCATGTTTAAATTATTGTCCATCACTATCACTCTCCATTGATTTTACATCATATTACACACACACAAAATTAAAGGGCAATACAACAATAGAAAGAATTTGGTTTCTTCTGAAAGTACTCAAAGAAGCAAATTCGCAGATTTTTTTAAGTTGGAATTGCTGATGCAAGTAAATTTCAAATTATCAGGGTAGTTTTCCTACCTTATTGCATTCTGGAACAAATGTGCAATCTCCATCACAGTGATGTATTACTGAACTGTGTCATCCTTTTGCTGGCAAAAATCTTACATTTCTAGTTTTTGAGAGGATATAGTAGTATATCAATGACTTTATCGTCCCTCAAATGTATAAATGTCTTAAGCTCAAAAGTGTATGTTTGTCATTATATTGCGATTATCAAAATTCATTCCTAATTTTTCGTTCCTCGAAAATAATATTGTACAGTGCGAAATTCAAATTAACCGTCGACCGTTAGCACGGAGGTAATGCATGCTATACGCCGTGTGTATATTGCTGGGTGTGGTCTATGCTGAGCAAACGAGCTGCACACGCTGTAATATCTACGATGCTGATGGAGAGCTGGTCTAGATTGGTAATCAAATTTCAATATATTACTGATCTAGGCAACCTAGATTGAATAGACAGTACAAGGTCAATCATCATGTCGATCATATTCTAAGGTTATGCCAAGTTGCATTAGTTTTCGCAATTTGTGAAAAAGGATAACACTACCTTTAAAATACAGTCCATTCCTGTTATAATGGGATGCTCAGGACTAAGCCAAACACCTGCGTATTTTGTTCTAAAAGCCGATTTATCGTCATTTGAATAGAATCCCGAAATCTTAATATGGCTTAAACACGTTAGACATGTTAAAAGCTGAAAGCCGAATGTTTCCCTGGAAACTGCAGGAAACTGACGCCTCATTATAACAAAATCTTGTATTTGTGCTCATTATAGCAGGAGAGGACTATACCCGGGTTCATGTAGTTTAAAAAAAAAAAAAAAATTTCCTTACTGATTAAATTCTATAAAGTCTGTTACTAATCACTTGATTCATTTTTGTTTTTGTTTTTGTTTTTTTGTAGTTCACTTCAAAGTCACTAGCTATCAAAGATGGATTTCATTAGACCATGTACAGCACAGATAAATCAATTCTAATAAAATATGAAAGACCACACTTGATATAGAGAAATAATTATCAGGGGCCACAGATCGTGGGGGAGGGAGCTAAACAGGCTAAAAATCACATAACTATGGTAATTTTTGCATTTTTGTACACGTTTGCTGAAAAAAAATTGGAGCCCCCTCTCCCAATTTTTTTTTCACCTCCCCCCCCCCCCCCCCCCCCCCCAGCTCTGCGGCCCCTGAATATATCAAACAGAAACAAGAATGACAACTGGAATTCTATTTTCTATAAACACTATGCATTTATGCAACTCTTTGAAAATAAATAGCATTGAATACATTTACTTACACAGTGTGAATAGATTCAGCAAAACATTAATAAGTGAACTCTATAAACACACTTCCTGACAAGGGTGAATACGCACATATCCAAATATTTTATCCTACAAGTACTTTCAGCCATATGCGTTGACTATGCATTTCATACTTCTGATAAGAAGCAAGCAATGTAATTTAAAGAAGCTTATTCCCCAGAAAAGAGCAGTTATAATTTTTCAACTAAAAAAAAGAAGAAATATTATGTTAATTTTCTATATCAAACAAAACCCCCACCCCCCAAAAAAAAAGATTAAGTGCATGCAACATTGACAAAATACTGGATTGTTTTTGAGTTGATATATGTAAGTAAGAGCTGCTATGATAAAGAAATATAGTTTCATTTTCTACTTTAATCATCTTAAACTATAATGTCTGAATTTATAATTAAACCGTGGTATAAAATAAAGCAATTTTAGCATTATCATCAATCAGTAGCGGATCCAGGTGGGGGCGCGCATCCCTTGCGCCCCCTCTATAACTTGAAAGCCACTCATTGCCTGTAGATTTTCGGAAGATTTTCGGCTGCGTCCCCTATTTTTTCAAATTTTCGGGATGCGCCCCCCGTATTTCAAAATCCTGGATCAGCCACAGCATCAATGTTTCTTAACACTGTTGTTTCTTTGTGCTCATGTGCACATCGCTAATATATCAACCTCATTAGACTAGTTTACAGAATTCATTCGTAATCCAAACAATTTGTATACTAAAAAATGTAGGTACATGTAAGAATAACCTATACATGAAACAATAAAAATGAACAGGTAGTATACCAATATTTCAAATAGTATATATCTAGAGTTAGGTAATTCTACAAACATGTATCAAATTTGCATAACATAATATAGCACAACTACTAACACTTAGTTGTACATATTTCTCACTGTAGTACATTGTTGAGCTGTATTGGTACAGCATGCATGCCTATTTGTAATGACTTGCATGTTAAATAATAACATAGTGTATTATACAAAATTAAGTGACATAAAATTTGGTTCATGTGCAAAGTGGACCTTTAAATTAACCAATTCAATGTATGATAATTTTGTTGATACATGTATGAATTTTTATAATTGGTCCAATTAAATGCAAAGAAGACAAAGACGAAGATTTCTCAGACTTAACATATTCCAACAAATTACCCCTAGATTACTAACATATAGTGACACATACATGTATTCTTGATTTTAACACCCTATAGTAATGAGAAATGAGAAGTTTAATAATATTATAATCATTATTAAAAAACAAACAACAACAATAAATATTATCCTAAAGTCAGGGGAGATTTGGCCATGATAAAGTCATATAAATAAACAACTTAAATACATTTCTTAATATGTCATTTTATATAACAGACAAAATAAATATAAGCCAAAACAAATATTTAAAAAATCATTTATAATGAAGAAATCTTTTTATAAAATATGGGATAATCCCATGAACTGGTGTCTTACTAACATTCTCATACATAACACAGAAATATATGAGTATAAAATTTTGAGGCAATTCTTATCCCCAAACGATTTTTGTTAAATAATTGAATGCATTCATATGAGGCAGATTAATAATACGAGAGTCGGGACTTGGATAAAGCGAGACTTAACAATATGATTACAAAACCCCAAATACAGAGGAAATAGTTTCAAGAAGACTTTCTGCCTAATCACATCAAATATGATAAAAGGATTACAAACATAAATGCTATAATGGTCTATAAATATGATTATTACCACAACTTAGGGCTACACTGTACGTTAATAAATAATTTCTACAAATTTTTAATAAAAGGCAAGTAAATAAGTACAGAACTTTACTAAATAACACTGATAAAAGATTCAATGTTGCATTTTTAAAAAGGAAACCAGGGCTATACAGGTAAACATATTTGACAATGATATCTGAAATAAATATTAGCTACAATCTATTTCATAAACTTACAATTTTCAAAGTAAAAGTACAATATTTTTTATAACATTCATACTTCTGAAAACATAAACAGGAAAATATAATAAAGAATAGGGAGTACCATTCTTAAAACGTAAAACACATTTCATTTACAGCTATGTTCATTTTCATTTGAATTGATGATAACGGTACAAAAAGTACTGTCTTTGAACAAATACAATATGTTCTGTCCTGCTCTGTTTAGGCATACCCCTCTTTTCTCATAAAACCGGCATTAAATCGAGATCAGAATTTCAAGCATATTTGCAATGACAATTAAGAGAAAATGGTATAACAAACTGATGCAAATTTTCTAACAACAAAGATTTTACTAAATTTAACCTCAAAATGTAAATAAATTGATTGTTTTTTCCCTAAGAGCAAAATAATTATTAAAAAAGCCTCTACGTTTCACACAAATTATATTTTCATATTACTGATAAAAATAAAGTAGGAGGAATATGCAGGGTCAAAATTAAAGACAATCTTTAATAGATTTCTGAAAGTAGAGGCTTGCATGGCATTTGGATCTGCAGTGGTGGATCCAGGGTATGAAAATAAAAGGGGCGCCAGTCCCAATAAGGATGTGAACTGCCAATATTTTCTGATTTTAACATCTAGTCAATGAGTGGTTTTCAAATTATAAAGGGGGCACGTCCCCTGTGCCCCAACCTGGATACACCACTGATCGGGATTTAGATACTGTGATGAAGTTTACAGTTCACCCTGAGGTTACTCATGAAAAGTCTGGGGAGATTAAAAGATACGGAGAGTTCAAGGGAGTAGAAAAGGAGAGTTTAAGAAGGTAGAGCCCTCTCTATTACTACAGGCTTTCCTTGCCTCTTGCTTTCTTATCTGGTTTACAGTTCTTTTCAGGACTCAATCAAGAAAAGAATTCCTCTAGTTTCTACTCTACATTGTATATCTTGCCTCTCCATTTCTTCTTTCCCCAACTCTCCATTTCCTTTCTTACTCTGTCGACAGTACTATTTAGAACTAACTTATCTAACCATTGGTCAACTTTAAACCTCACCAGAGTAATCCCAGGTTTTCGTGATAACAGAAAAAAACTAGGACTCATACACATGTTCAAACAAGAATTACATGTTCAAACAAGAATTTGACGGACAAATTTGGTCGAATATGAAAATGGGTATTAAGCTCATAATCCTAGCCTATGTGCATGGTGAGGAATACCATTTTTGCAAATAGGAGATGTGCTTTTGGGTATTATTGTAAATTTCCATTATTTTTCTATTCTGCAAAAAAAAAAAAAAAACCAAAAACAACAAAAAAACACACGATTAACATTCAACAATCACTATTTACAATTAATTAAAGCCTGCTTGTCTTGAAATGTAATACAAACAAAATTCATGGTCAGCGTAATTTGGAATAAAAGAATTTACTCATTAGCCTGTGATGGGAACTGTGTCTGAGTGAAGCTATCTGACCTAATTATGGATTCAATATCTTCCCATAAGGATGTCTGTGTGTGACTGCTTGCCAACTGACTGGTACCCACCTGTCTGCTCCGAAGCCTATTGAAATCCATGTCTTCAGTCTGGACATCTGCACTGACCATTTCCTGTTGGGTTCCCATGGATGATACCTGCACCTCTTTACTCGCCTCACTGGGACCATCTTGACCTAGGAGCTTGGATGCAGAACCTGCCTCAGTCTGGACAGAGATGGAGTTCCCAAACATCTCCAGATCAAAGACAGATACAGTCTGGGTCTCGGTGTTGGAGAAGGCGAATGGTGAGCAGAGGTCAAGTCCTGTCTGGCAAAACTGATCCGTCTCAGGCATGGTGGTGGTAGTACTACTTGTGCTACTCTGAGCACTCATAGCTGTCTGGGTATACTGGTCCAGGAAAGAGAATTCATCTAAGCTCCAGTCCCAAGCCGTCTGGGTTTCCTGATGGCCTGTGTCAGTATCAAAGACGGTTTGAGTCTGCTGACAGCACAGGGACTCATCTATCCCGGGCATTCCAAGTGAAGTGTTAGCTCTGTGCTCTGTGCTAGCCAAGAATAGAAGGTCCAGACCTGACATTGCTACATCAGGGGGAGGAGACATACTGGTAGTACTGGACCGATTTCCAAGATCCTGGGGTGCAGCAGGCATACTCATGTTGCTGTTTGGATTACCTACAATCAGTATTGCGGGGGACATACTTGTACCACTGGTCTGAACACCAAGAGCCAAGGGAGAAGTAGACATATCATTAGCATTGTTCTGAACTTGAAGTCCTAAGGGTGCAGGAGTTAGTCTGGTAGTATTGCTTTGAGTATCAAGTTCCATGGATGCAGAAGCATTGGTCTGAATGCCTAGACCTGTTGGTGCAGGAGATGTATTATTAGTATTGGTCTGAATTGGTCCCAATGGTGTAGTGGTCATACTAGTGGCATTGGTCTGAACACCACGTTCTGTGAGTGCAGAAGACATAGTAGTATTCGTCTGAACACCACATTCTGAGAGTGCAGAGCATATGCTGGTAGAATTGGTTGGAACACCAAGTTCCAAGGGTGTAGAAGACATACTGTTAGCATTTGTCTGAACACTAAGTTCCAAAGGTACAGGAGTCATGCTTGTAGGATTTCCATGAGCAGCATGACCCAATGGTCTAGGGGACATACTCTTAGAACTGGTTTGAACACCAAGACCCAAGGGTGCAGAAGTCACAATAGCGTTGGGCTGAACACAAAGACCCAATGGTGCAGGAGGCATACTAGAAGCACCAGTCTGAACACCAAGTGAGGTTTCAGGAGACAGAGTAGTAGAATTGGTCTTTACACTCAAACCCAAGGATGTAGCAGAAACACCTGGAACCATTGGAATACTTCCTGATCTTGCTTCTACAGCTGCAGTAGCCAACGATTCATTTGTATCAGTCATGGCATCAATAACATTGGAGAGGGTCTGTGTTTCTGAGGTGTTGAACTCCATGAAATTCTGGAAAGTAAGGTCAGTTTGGGTGATTACCTCATTTGGTAATATCTTGTTCCCAGTGTCGATTGACGGTGTTGTTTGGTCCATTGGAAGATTGTTGCCAACTGCTATGACATTCCAAGGGGTCTGAGTACTGTTGGTATCAAGCTGAGAGTCTGGGTGTACAGATTGTGACCTAGACGACATGTGAGCAGAGTTCACTCCATAGTTTTGGAGAGTGGAGTTAGGTCTTAATGACATCATTGAATTGGAGGAGTTTGCTTGTGGTGAACCCAACGAAACAGGATTTGGAAACTGATGAAAGAATGGACCTGAAATATTTTGCTCCAGTGATGGCACATGAGTAGAGATAGAAGTTGGTGTACCAAGTGAAATTTTACCCTGTACGGCATTACCTTGTCCTGGGTTACCCTGTTCTGTGTTATTTTGTCCACCCGATGTTTGCGTTTCAGTAGAGGCCATCTCGCATAGGCGCTGCCCCTGTGTCCATTGAACCTGTGTCTGGACAGCAAGAGTCTTCTTATGTCTTTTTGGTGCGTTGATCATGGGTATGAAGCTTGGAAAGCAAGTGTGTGCAGTCTGAGCATAGGAACTGCTTGTAGCCAGCTTAGGTGGCAATGGAATGACCAAAGACTCATCTGTCTGAGTAGATGTTGTTGCTGACACATGGCCTTCCATCTTGACAGCCCCGCCCACAGCTACAGCTCCACTTTGACCAGGTATTGTCGCCGTAGCAAGTATAGAGGTGTTGGTTTGGGTGAGGTTGCTTATCAATTGTCTATTCTCAGATACTGGTAGCAGAGTACATGTTGAAGGATGGGGGAGGAGGGTCATGGGTTCCCGTATGGCTTTCTGGATGTCTTCATGATTTCCACAAGGGACAGGAACAACCAAGATAAACGTCTCCTTCACCGGTTCAGCAAGCTTCTTTCTGCAAAAACAAAAAGACATGTATTGAATAACTCAGGTGGCCATTTAAAATAATTATGACGAGTGATTTTCTAGGTATAATCAATGTAGGATAAGTTATAAGACAGACCATGAAATGAATGGCGAACTATTACAAATCTGCCAACTTTACAATCCGTAACTTGCAGACTACCATCTGAAGATTAATGTTATTGTTATCATTATTTAGATTTAATATGGTAAACAAACAAAACATCTGTATATTTGAATAATCATTCTAGGATTTAAAAAAAAAAATACTTCAGAATAATTTCTCAAATTTCCTCTTGCTTTTGAATAAGAGATTTCGGAAGTAAACAATGTTTTATATTTCTCTTTAGAAGCAAAAGGACTTAAACTGTGTGTTAACGTCTGACTGCATTGTAATTGCCCTTTCTGGCTCTCAACTAACAATATAATGTGCAATACATCATACCTTTTACAATATTCATCAGGTAGGTCATGCTGTTTTCTCTTTGCATGCATGTAGAGTGATGTAATAGAGTTGTGTTTCTCTCCGCATGTACAGAAGAATTCCTTGCCACAATCTCTCTCGTGGGTAGCATGTTGACTCTGTGTGCTGAATCGTTTCTCACACTTCTTGCATGGATACTTCTTCTCGGCGTGCAAACTATAGTAGTGCTGAATAAACAGACAAATAGAATATATTTCTTACGTCTAATGCCATTTATATGGGATATTCTACATCAAGTCAATTATAAAATGTATTCCCAATTCAGGTCAATTAATCAATAGATGGCAAATTCCTGTCCCAAATATTTGTTTGATATCGGTCTTTTAAAAAACCTACTGTAATCGTGGATATTTTTGCGGTACATTAATTTTTGCGGATTTCGAGCAAAGATCGTACAGCGTGAATATATGAACCCGCAAATATGTTTCGAGGCCTCTAAACGCGAAAAATTAATTGGGTGAAAATAACAGCGAATACAGTATAGTCACAAAATTTGGATGCAGAGTATGTAGGCTATAAATTGTAAGACCTATAACACCCAAACCCAATATTTGAAAGGTTATGCAAACATAATTCAAAGATGACAGTGCATCACGTCATCTAAGAATCAACTGCCATGAGACTCATTAGCCTCAAACAATAAGCAAAAGAAACCTTATCAAGTTCAAAGAATAGTGTTACAATGAAAAATAAAAAAAATATTACATCACAAGTACACAGCAGAAAAAAAACTCTAAACACAATCTACAAGAAAACTTCCCAAATCTGAATGACATAGGGAAAGAAAACCATAGGAAGTCAGCCCAGAATGTGTGTTCTTTTTTTTTTTTTTTTGTAGTTTCAAAAAAGTGTCCAAGTTTCTTTATTTCATGATAAATTTATAAAAAAGGAAAAAAAAAAAGAGCAGTACCTGTTTGAGAAGACTAAGCCTAGAGAAAGGCTTCTTCCAATCTTCACTTCTATTACACATCTTGACAGGGCAGTAGAAGTGCTTGATGACCTTGGATATATTCTTGTTCTGAGATCGGTTAAATCTCTTCCTCTCATCGTCATCCTAGAATAAAAGTAACATGGATCATATCATAGCACAGGATATATCTTATGCATGTTCCATCTCTTTATCTCATTAAATATGGATTGCACAATTATCAATTATACTCATTTTGTCATTTTCTTATTCTATTTTTTATTGTTTCTTTTACAAACCTGCCTTGAACCTAAAAGGGTTAGTAGACATGGTTTCCTTATTCCCCCTTGTTAGGCATAATTTTGTACTTAAAACAATCTGTAATTTTCTAGAGATATATATTATATATTTTAATAAATGATAACAATCAAAACCTTTTTCATCCTTCATACATTTCAAATCAGAACTTTGTATATTTGGTTCGCTCCGTTAGTTATCTGAGTTATCTACTGTATAAGTGGTTATTTTCATGGTGACTTTATTTTCGCAAATTCGCGAGTCAGTCATCACAGAAATTTCCACTTCAATACAAGGCTATTTAAAGTAATGAAATCATCACCAAAATCGTGAAATTTTGCTCTCGTGAATTTTCCCAACAAGTCCAAAATCATGAAAATATCTGTATGCGAAAATATTGGCTTTTAGTATACAGTATTTACTCCAGACATTTATGTCACATTGATTCATATTTTGCTGTACTCATATCACAATTTGTTCCATCTGTTCAAACAGATTCTCTCCTACCTTGTAGATCTTATGAGTCTGTATGATGTGAATGTTACGGGCTGCTGAGGTGTTGAAGATCTTGTTGCATCCCTCTACTGTGCATGAGACATTGACTGAAGGTTCAGCTTCTAGCTCGGCCTCAGTGGGACAGATTACCATTGGGTCATTACCACTTGCATTAGCTTCCATCATTGCTATGGTTACGATACAGATGCATCTATCCTCAATGTACCTGTCCAGCAAATATAAATTATAGAAAAATATATTGTAGAAATCTAGATACATCTAAATCTGAAAAAGCTTGTCATCCAAACGTTCAATATAATGCTTAACTAAATGGGAAGTTCATCTTGGAATCTTAATATTTTAAAAAGCAGGAAATATAAAGAAAATATCAGTGAAATGTTTAAATGAAGAAAATTAATCAAAACAAAACAATGCAAAGAAAAGCTCTTGATTGACAGGAAGCAAAATCAAAAAGAATATCCAGAAATATCCTAAACTAAAACTAAAGAGGTTGGCTTGGGCTATATCTTCAAATTTGTCACCTCTCTTCTCATGTGTGCACGCTCACTGTGTACGAATTCAATTGGAAGTGGAAGGATGCTGGGGGAAGGATGTCTCCGCCGGCCACTGACAAAATGAACGGGAGTGAATGGACTGGAGACTTTTAACAGGATAATACCAATAGGATGGGGGGGGGGGGGTGGGGGGGTTGGGTGTCCAGACACTTAACAAATAATTGCCCTGTTTTTGGTCTCAGGATTAAGCCAAATATGCTGAATACTCTTATCATCATCAATATTTGTTCTCCACAATAATTTCTAACATTTTATGACAAAGACTTTGCTTGTAAACCCTTTTAAATGGCTGGTTAAAAATGAGTGTCCGGACACCCAATAACTGGTTATACTCTCCCAATGTTAACCTAGATCTACTATCTAGCCAATCAAAGTCCAATATTATAAGGAAGTTTATACCATTAATGATAAGGTAAAATATGAAGATGCCGAACCCCTGCTACAGAAAGTGCAGGAGGTGCAGCGGCGGCGGTTGGAATCGAGATCGAGTGGGTACGGTACACGTAGTAGGATGGGGGGTTGGTTGTCCGGACACTTAATTAACAAAAATGAAGTCTGGTTTTTGGTCTCAGGATTAGATCTAGAACTAGACCAAATATATACACTGAATAGATCTGTAGTGAAAACTGCACTACTCTGACGCTTTATAATACACAACACTCACTCTCAGAGGGTCCGTGCGCGTACTCATATGTATGTGCGCCTTTAACATACATTTGGAGTACGCGTACGGATCCGTCATCTACACGGGGAACATCGCGGGCCACGAAGAGAGCGTTTTTCTGCCATTCTGTTTCCTGAGAGCTTACCTGCAACTTACACTTGCTACATTCTACGTACAAATTTAAGGTTAGTATTCAAAGTATCTATATTATTATATTCTATGTCTGTAATTATATCCATGTAAACTATAGAGAACTATTACGGTTTTCTACAGATCTACTATCATCTACTGCTTTTCATTATCAATATTTGTTCTCCACACTATTTTCTAACATTTTGATCTAAAAAACTGCAAAGACATTGCTTGGAAACCTTTTCAAGTGACTGGTAAAAATCGAGTGTCCGGACACCCAATAACTGGGTAGGCCTATACTCAGTAGAGGCGCTGGTCGAGAACAGCTGATCGTCTGCATAAACACTGACCATCTGCATAAACACAGACGTTTGCCAAATTTTGCCGTCTTCATTTATGAAGACACCTGTTTTCTTTTGGGACCTACGGGATTTGGCTGGCAGTTACGGAACTTGAGAGTGCTATAATTAGATTCCTTATCGTCAATCTACTGATACTATAGTATGATGGCGGTGCCCAAGTCTGCGCACCTAAAATTTGACCTCAATTTCAATAAAAAGTTACGTATTATTTTAAGATTCATCAATATTATTCCATTCTTTTCTATTATATTGATAAATGAAGCAAAAAATCTCAAGAATTAATTTACAAGAACAATGTTTTTTTTGCGATTTTTCGAAGGGCTGTCATTTTGTATTGCAGAATTGAATAGTGCCCATGTCTGCGCACTAACTCATTTTGCACGCAAATCAAGCGCACGCAAGTTTTTCACTTTCACTTTTTGAGAATGGTTGAAATTTTCAGGGTAGCAAATATAACTTGCTGAAAACCATTTTTAATCAATTTTTTTCGCAGTTTTTTTGTATCAAAATGGATTGTTGAGGTTAAGATTGCAGGTTGATATTAATTAGGGGTTTTGTTCTATAAAATTCGCGCATTTACGTGGGTGCGTAGACATGGGCACCGCGCAGAATAGGCACTCTCAGTCTCAGTCTCACCATACAGGTTCGTTCAGCTACTCGCAAGTCTTTTAGTTTTACCCATTTGTATTGTCCCACCTACTGCTTTCCACGTACCCTCATCACAAACAGATAAAAATGTAAAATAGATTACAGGATTTCTCAATAACAATAATCAATTTTTATCGAATAATATTTTGAAATTTGGGAGGAAGTATTCAAGAGAACAAAACAAATCAATACTTACCCAAAAAATCAGTCCTAAATGTAAGTTCAAGCATCCTTTCAAGGCGACACCACAAACAGGATTTTTGTGTTTGTAAATATATCTCAATATGACTAGTCTTCTTATTCAGACTCTTAATTGAAAGCTAGCTAGCTCCATAATATTGTGAACATGCTCTTGATTTTAAAATTACATTTCAGGGGCCGCGGAGCGTTTTTGAAAGTAGGGGCTGAGCCAAAAGTGGGGGGGGGGCTGAACTGGCTAAAAATCACAAATGTATGGTCATTTTTGCGTTTTTGTACACGTTTGCGACAAATGTGTGGAAGGGGGGGGGGCTGAGCCCCCCGCCCCCGGCTCCGCGGCCCTGCATTTCATTTATTACATGTACTCACACATAAATAACATCATATCTTCACAATAGCATCCAGCTATGTAAATATGAAATTTCTGAACTTAAAAGTTATAGGTAAATTCTAGATCTACATCTACAAATTATAATGCTTGAGAGTCAGACTCTAGGCCTAGTACATGGGGTTCGCGAGGTAGGGGGAGGGGGGGGGGGGAAATGTTTAGAAACAGAAGGAAAATAAAACCTACTTTTTCTGATTTGGATTTCACAGTATATGCATCAAAAATTACAGATCAAGAATGTACAAATTTTGTTCTTGATTATATGGTAAGAAATTTTTCTAAAGATTTTTGTAAATCTTTGATAATGCCAAAATGCATGGCTTCATTTTCTTTTCTTTTTTTAAATGGCTGTCTTGTCCGGATGAATCGGACACGCAACCTTTCCTAAAACCAGACTACTGGATATACTTGATAAGTAGAGTATTATTCCAAGAATCCAAATATAGCAAATACTAGTACCCATTCTTCAAGTGAGCTTGGAGAAATCTGAGGAGGCCAACCAATCTTGCTAGAATTCTGAATAATGATACAGCGGGTCTTGGACGTAGCCTAGGCCTAAGCTATTGTCAAAATTGGAACAGAACTGAGCTGATCTGAGCTGAGCTAGAGACCGGACTGATTTGTTAGTTATTTTTAGAGTAAAATATTTCTTTTTGTGCAAAGATCAGTAAGTATAATGATTCATTCATTTCAAGGGTAAAATTTCATACATTTATATGTTTATACCATAAGCTCAGGCCATATAATTTTTAATGTTTAATCGCATTGACTCTGACGAGTCTGAGCTGTGTGTGTGACGCGAGCGAGCATGCCCTGTGTGCCATATGGACGAGTGTGTTTGCCCCTGGTCTGGCCCGCTGGCTGAGATGAGCTGATGCCTAAGCTAACCAGAGTTGTGTCCGAGTCATGATTGATTGCATGCCATGCCCCGAGTGGTCTAGTGTATGGTGGGTCAGACAGTGGGATATACTTGAAAAGGAGAAGAAATATGTTCCTTATTCTTGTAAACATCTCTCTCATATCGTTGCTTTAATTTTTTTATAGGCCTAGAAAATCTAGATCTCCGTACCAAAAAAAAATCATGAAAATTTGAGAAAGAAGTCGAGAAACATTGAATTTTGTCAACAATTGTCATCGGCAAAGACTAGACTCTAATGTTAGACTAATTTTCGTTACTTTGAATGATTTTATATTGACAATCTGACATTAGCTTGAATGTGTCTGATGTTTGCAGACTCATTTACTTTTTTTTTTACACACAGTTCTTAGTGTAACTGTAAGGTAATTGTGTAGACCTGCTATAAGAAATGAAACATTTGAGTCTTCCAACCAAATTAAATGGCTAAAATCGAACTGTATTTCAATATTTTGTCAATTTTGGCTTGCTTGTTGATGTTGTGCATTATTCCAAGATTATAAAACTAAACACTGATTTTTGTAGCATATTTTGCTTTCACTGAATAGTGCAGGCATGTTTTTTTTTAACCACAAAAAATAGTTTTTGCCATAACTTGCCATTTTAATGATCAGTGTTGTTTGCACATAACTTATTTAATGTTACTTTAGTTTAAATTCACATTGACTTGTGCATTATAGATTTCTAAATCATGTATCATTTACCACTTGACTGCTGCATGGAGCTAATTGCACAGTACTGGTATGACCAGCGTGGCGCTGGTGTGTCAAAACAGACAAAGCTCAGACAATAGCATGAAAACGTAATATTACGTGGTCTGCCGGTTAAGTTGTGTAAGTTCTAAGTAAAAAAATGGATGCTTCTAAAGTTTTTAAAACATCTTCCTGTTTGTGTTCCGATGTTTGTCATGTGTTTGATTGTTAGAGCAATCAGTCATAATTAACTTTTTTTGCTGCAATGTGTGAAGTTAACATGGATTTAATTTTTTCTAAATTTTGGCTTTAAAACCTAGGTTGCAGTATTTGGGTATTTACTATTTCATGTGAAGATAGGTAAGTGAATAGTTTTTAAACTTCATCCTAATTAATTTTTATTGCCCATCACTTTTCTCCCAACCTTAGAAACACCTCTTGGACGGTCATAAGGTGGATCTGGAGTAATTTGAGTGAAGAAGAGACTAAATTACAATAGATTGATCATTTGACAACCCACCATGTCATCATCTCAACCTGATAAGTTTGAACCCTTGGTTGAGAATCTAGAGAGGTTTATTGAAATCACCAGACAACTAGGACTCGTCGTTAGTGATTTCCAGCCCCAGGGACAAGCTCCTCTCAACCAAAAGTTGTAAGTTCGATCCATCATTAATTACGTTTTTTTATTTTATTTTTTTTTGGGGGGGGGGAGGTTCAATTTTTAACTGTTTTAAGATAAACATAAATATCGTGAATGGTTACCATTTTCAAAATGTTTCAACTTTAAATTTCTGTTAACCGTTTTGACCTTGGTCTCACAAAGTTCCTCCTGAGTTCTCCAAAATTCTAGCGATAAATGTTAAAATTGCTGAATCTTTTCTTGCATTAAAACCAAAATTAATTCTTATATATTTGGTTATTTTGAATAGGAATATTCATATTCACAAATTATAATGTGTAGGGTGCTATATTGTCTTCTTCTTCCATAGAAGTAGAGTTTATTTTGTCACATGTTTTGAGAAGGGGCATATTACTTTACAGTGTAATAATATTTTATATCCTTTCATTTTACAGGCACATGCTGGTGAGCGGGCTTCAGGAACTAGATAAGAATAAAGAGCAAGTCCAAGATGTGCAGGTTCCACTAGAGCTTATCTATGAGTAAGTACATGTACCACACCTCAAATCTTCAGAAATACCGGTACGGTTCACTCTCAATAAGGAGGTGCTCAGGACAAAGCCAAATAACAGATTAAAATGACTCATCTTGTTAAGTTGAAAACATAAGTTTAAATATTTTTATGCTTCTGTGATGATATGCTTTCAGGTTCCCCGGCCATACGTCCATCCATCCATCCGTCCACTTTCATTCTTACGATATTAAACTTAAGAACCATGTGACGGATCATCTTCATACAGAGGTCAATAAATAGGTTAGGAAAAGCGCATTCTCATGATAACTAGCTTACAGGCCTGACTTATTGTCAGTTTTAGTGCAAGGCCATTTTTGCAAATGCAAATATATAAAATGGGCACCAAAATCTCCAAGCCAAAAAAGGGAATTTTTGTGTGTGTATGAAAAATAATTGAGATTAGAGAACAAGAATATATTGAAAATAAGAATTTTACTAACCAAGGTTTTCAATGTCTGACATGTTTCTGATGGGCTTGTACAGTACTTTGATGCTATCCTTGGTGATAGAATAGATCTTTCTATCATTCACATGTATGATGTGTTCTCGTGCTTCATCGCTCTGTAGAACAATGATTGATGACGAGGAGTCAGATCATCCTGAATCAGAATACCTGAGTTCTTCAGCTTTGATTTAGCAGCATATAGCTGCTGCGCATTATACCTCAGAATTTCACAATGGTGGCTTTGGACATGGTTCAGATCTCTCAGGAGATTGATGCTTACGTCAAATTGGTGGCTACTGGTGTGGCAACCTGCCTTGGGGTGATTCAAAGCAGTTTTATTGATGCTGTGTTGATCTAGGGGCACTTTAATCTGCTTTGCTAGCCCCAGAACAAGCTTGACTGTGTTTTCATTGACTTTTTCTTTGATGCTGTAGATACGCAGACACCGTCGACGTCCCCTGAACCTTTGGGAAGCGGATCAAATGAGTTCGCATCCACTCACATTTTCCTCCCAGCTCCTTTCTTCTTTCCCAATTTTGGGATAGCCTTCCTTACCAAATATCATGTATATGATCAAATTGACAAAACTGTTTCGTGTATAAGCTTATCTACATAGTGCGCCTTCTATTAGGAGTGGGCTATAAATGGGTGATTTTTTGTTTTGCCCTGGTAACAGTTTTTTTCTGTTCTATATATCCTATCTCAACATGAAATGACAAAATTTTTGACCTTGCGTCCCACAAAAAAGTGTGCAGGGCAAAAATCCAAGATGGCCGCCATTTTCCTGAAAAATCACATTTTCAGCCATAATTTTGCCATTTTTGGGTCTTTTTAGCTGGTTGTGGTGTCTAATCCTATGTATTGGAGGGCAGGCAATCTGTTTATGCAACAAGAAGTAGTGTCAACCCTTCACCTGTAGAAATAACCCTCTATATCCCTGCATCGGGAGCTAAATTAGCCCCGCCCCTCTTGACATTTTTCTTGATAATCTGTCAATGCAAAAATATTTCGGACAAAAATATTCTTGACCTTTTCAATTGATATTTCACACACATTTTAAGACCCTATTTGCGAAAATCGTGGGTACGGTTGCAGAGAAATAACACATTTCATGACCAATCTTTGAAAAATAAAAGCGGTTTCCAATGCTTTTGTGTGTACAATGTATTGGTGCAAGTGCGTACATTGATCTAATTTACTAATTTTCCTCCGTTCCACCCTGAGATCTCATTTATTTATCACCTGACTGTGACCAAACTTGGTGTGTCCAAATCTCATTATGTATTTTACAAGAATACATAGCCAAATTTATGATATCTTTTGTTATTCTTCAATAAAACACATTCTTCTGACAACATTTACGGTAAAACCCATACATTGTACACACATAAGCATTGGAAACCTGCCTATTTTTTCGAGATATTGGTCACAAAAACGTGCTATATCTCTGCAACCCTACCCCCGATATTTACGCATATGGTCTTAAGATGTGTGTGAGATGTAAAATAAAAAAAGTTCTGACATTTCAGCGCAAAATATTTTTGCACTGAAAAATTATATCGGAAAAAGTTAACAGGGGCAGGGCAAATGTAGCCCCTAATACAGGGATATTGAGGGATATTTCTACAGGTGAAGGGTTGACACTACTTCTTGTTGCATAAACAGATTGCCTGCCCTCCAATACATAGGATTAGACACCAGAACCAGCTAAAAAGACCCCAAAATAGCAAAATTATGGCTAAAAATGTGATTTTTCAGGAAAACGGCGGCCATCTTGGATTTTTGCCCTGCACACTTTTTTGTGGGACGCAAGGTCAAAAATTTTGTCATTTCATGTTGAGGTAGGATATATGGAACAGAATAAAACTGTTACCAGGGTAAAATAACAAAAAACACATTTTTTACCTACTTATAGCCCACTCCTACTTCTATATTTCTTGGGGCAGAAGCATATATGAGACACAGTCACATTTGTCTTGTTTAAACTGAGACTAGGAGAATTTCCCAAGTATAACTAAGTCTTGTTGTATCCAGGCTTGTTATAAACAGGAGTGCACTGTATAGGAGACATGTTAAATTCCAATGATTGGATTCAATGAAATGTTTTCCTGAAATCTTCAAATAAGGATAATTTGTGCTTTGAAAACATTTTATGTATTCTGAGCTTACACTGGCAATGAGACTAGGAGAAAGGTGTTTATATTTTACAAATGTAGTTCAGTATTAAGGTATACATGTATGTACTGAAATTGAAAAAACTTTGTTTTCAATGGTTTAAAACATGTCTCACTTAGCATAAAATTATTATCTGACAACATTATAGAAGCTTATTAGAAAGATCTTGTGTTCTTAAAGGACAAGTCACACAAATTCATACCTGCCAACTGTTCCTATTTAAAGTAATATACATATTACAGGGGGAAAATAGCCATTTTAACTTGTGTGTTCATATTTCTGTACAAATGTCTCTGTAGTAATGTTAAAGGGAATGTGTAAATTTTTTTATAATTTGTTTGTAGTTCATGCCTTTGAGTGTAGGCAGGTATGTAACTTGTAAAGTGGTTATGCTTACTTGCCATTTCATGATTTTTATGTCCTTTTACATGGTGATAAGATTGTTAATATTTCTTCACAATATTCAGAGAGTAATAAGCAGCATGTTTTTGTTTTTTTGTTTTTTTTTGTGTGTGTGTATTTCCAGATACGTTGACCAAGGCAAGAATCCTCAGCTGTACACAAAGGACTGCATGGAGAGAGCTGTAGCTAAAAATGAGCTGGTCAAAGGAAAGATAGAAACATTTAGGGTAAGTGCCAAGTAAACGATCAGGGTCAAGAGCACCTCTTAAAGGAGGAGTCCGGGCTGAAATGAAAAAGTTTTGTAAAATTAAGTAAAATTCATCAAGCACAACACAGAAAATTTCATCAAAACGGATAAAAATAAACAAAGTTATGCATTTTTTTAAGTTCGTCAATTTTTTTTGTAAAACAGTTCTTGGCAATTGTCTCATTTGAATATTTGAATATTCAAATGAGCAAACTGGTGATGTCACAGTCCCCCTACTTCTTGTGTATTTTATTATATGAAATCCTATTTATCTCATTTTCATATATTGCGTATACAGAAAATCTGTCACTCATACTGAAATAAGTAAAAGACTTGTGACCTTAACATTCCACAAGGATTAATCCGTGTTATTTAGTTCCTTGGGCAGAAAATCTTGAATAATTGGTATTTCATACATAAAAAACAAAGAAAGTAGGGGACTGTGACATCACAGGTTGCCAAATTTGAAGAACTGTTTCCTAAAACAATCAAACCTAAGAAATCAAACTTTCTATTTCTTATCCGATTTTTGGAGGGAAAAATTTTCAGTGTTGTGCTTTTTCGATTTTACTTTATTTTTCTTATAAAGCAAATTCCAGCCCGGATGAGTCCTTTAAGCTCAAATTACCAAATATGGTAGGCTAAAATTGTCCACTGTTTTCCAGAGAGCGCCGTGCTAAACCATGGAAATTATTGTACAGGGTTTATCTGAATTTGAAACCACGGACAAAGACAGTCTGCTATTTAACACAGCACTCTATGGAAAACAGTGGACAGTGTTAGCCTGGGCTTAGGTTGTTCATGTACCTCGTTTATATAACATCTTGCATTTATGTAGTTTTGGTATATTTACTGGTATTATTGAAGGAAGTTTAATGGATTTTGAAAAAAATGTGCTCAAAGTACGATTCACTCCTGTCAAACACAGGCGTCGAAAGGCTCTGAGAATACAAAGCATTGGAGGGGCAGGCCATTGTTAACACACAATGGCTTGCCCCTCCAATCCTTTCTTTTCGCAGACCCTTCCGATGCCTCTTATGTCAAATATATTCATGCTTACTACTTTTAGTTCAATGTACAGTGGTAGCCAAAATTATCCCGAAGCTACACAAGGTCTTTGGGATTCTCAATGCCCTAGTACATTTGCCGAAATAAGTTTAATGATAACTTTTATGGTGCCGACAGCTTTATATAGTTTCCACCATCAGGTAATGCGCAACATTAAAAATGGTTGCGCTATGCGCTTTCAGTTTCCCCATAGACAGTGTATTAAACATGTAGTACAAATGCAAAAAACGTGAAATGCCAATTACATATGCCGATAGCTCAAAAAGTGTTTGAGCTAGACGTGTGAAACTTTGCAGGCTTATTCATTCTTACGTGGCCCAAATACATGCCAAGTTTCAGAAAATTTGGTCTCATGGGAAGGGGGTGGATTGCCTCATCCCCTGGTCTTGAGATAACAAAAATAGCCCAGCCAATTTAAGGTTAAGATTATTTTTCATCAAATGAAGAAATTTACTTGTAAATATATATATTTTAAAGGAAATTTCATGAGCAATTCAAATATGGTGAAAAAAATAAGGGTCATTGGAAAGGGGCACTTAAATAGGGGCGCTGACTTAAAAATATCAGACACCTCAACAATAATTTTAAAATCCCCACATAAGATGTTATTACTTCACCCTACCTTATTATGAATGCCATTTTTGACATCCTCAGGAAATTTCCTTTCAGAAAATATAGACTTTTGTAGGGAGAGTCTTAAAATTTTTAAGGATATGACACTTTGATCAAGATAGGGGCAAGATTTTTAGATTTTTCAATTGGTAACACAAAAAAGGGCGACTTCGGGGCGAGTTCTTTAGTTTTTAAAGCGTAATTATGACTTTTGGAGACATTCCAACCTTTTTATAGGTATTTAAATGGTCAACTGAATGAAAATAACTAAAATCATTTAAATATGCTTGGTGTTCTAATAATTTTGGCCACCATTGTATATCTGGGAATTTGTAAAGCTCCAACGTCTAGTTGCCTATTTTACTGGTATGGTGGAGACGGAAATATACAGTCCATGCTTCAATTTGGAAAGACCATGAGTAATGACTGATTGTGTGCAATGTTAAATTATAGTTTTCAAAGTAGATAACAGAGTAAAATTTGCTCATGAAGAATGTTATGCAACATATGGTGTCATTTTGGGTAACACAGTAGGCCCCCCCCCCTATTAAGTACAAGTTGTGCTTTGCTGTAATTCATTATTACTTACATGTATATGCGTTATCTATTTTGTAATAAAAATGTGTGATTTGTTGTACTTTCCATTTCTACAGAGATTCAAAAAGGCTCTCGTCACAGAACTGGGTAAGATGTTTCCTGAAGAGATTGAGCGTTACAAGGGAGCACGGGGGAGTGATACATGAGCAATTGAAGAACGAGTATTGACTTTTGAAAGGACATTGGACTATGCCACAGTGAACTTTACCTCATTGAACTGTGCCACAGTGAACCTTACCACAGTGATGTTGGCCTGATACCACAAGAATGATGGAAGGAGAAGTAGGGGTGATGTGATGGAATGTTTCCTTTACCCTTTTGGATGCTTTTTTTCTGGCAATATTTGATCTCTATGGATAAAATGTATAAGACAATGAGCTGTGAGGATGGAGAACCAGGAACAGAGGTGCTCTGAGATATGCATGTGAAATGAATGCCATCTCTCATATATGTCTACAAGGCGGATACAATGACATTGAAGGTCTCGGCTATGTAAAACCAGGGCTATGTTGCTTGTAACTTTTTTGTCAGGATTTAAGTCGCATATGACGTAACCCCAGAATCATGACATAAATCTGTTGGTTAGAAACTTTATGTCAGAAATCATGACGTAATCGACTCTCAAGGCATAAATTTGTCATGATACATAGAAGTTTCTAGGAACAGGGCCAAGATTTAATAGGTCCACATCTTTAAATTGTCAAATCATGTTCACTAAAGAATTGTTATTAATTTATAGCGAGCAAGATAAATTTCATCACAAGGATAATATGTTGGGAATAACTATTACCAGTAGCCAAAACTTTTAGATATTACCTACATGATGTACCTTTTACATATGTTATCATGGGGTGTCTTAATGTACGTTCTTCAACAAATGTGTGTTGAGTGGAGGGGAGGCCTCAGAAAATATTCTTTGTATGCAACTTCAAAATAAGATGTTTGATTTTATAGATCTCTTTACGGATGTAAAGCGCAAGCCTGTATCAGAATATCAGTGATGTTGAATGTAAAGGGACTTATGACATTTTTTGGTAACAGGTTAAAGATTTATAGAAGAACTTATTGGATTGCATCTACCTCCAACTCAAATTTGGTGCAGAGACCATTTATTCATGTGTGCACCCCGTTAGTTATTGCTTGTGTATCTGCTAGCAACCCAATGCACACACCTGTGGAAGATGGAGGTGTTTGATATGGGTAGATGTAAACCATTTATACCGAGTGAGTCAGAAAAAAACTAGACACCTAGAGAAATGTAAATAAAAAGGAGACCAATATATAAACCCCAAATTATTATACATATTCCGAAAGAGGAACTCTTCCCGTGTCTTTTGGTACCAATTTTGTGTGTTATAACTGTATGCTTGGATGAACACGCCGCTTTGTATGCGAACATGTAAATTTCGAAATTGTGCAAAAGTGGGAGTAAAATCAAAACAAACAAAAAAGCTATAAAAAAGCAACTCCATCCCAATTAAAATCACATAACTTTTGAAGAAAAATGTCTTGCACTTGATAACTTGACAGGGGTGTTTTTTTCCACATATCGACTACATTTTGTGTGAAAATGATCTGTAGAGTCAGGCATGAGTAAGCACACGTCAAAGACAAAACAATCACTTTTCAAAATTATTGAGAGGCCTTTTTAGGTCTGTCAGTGACGATTTATTCTTTGATGTGTACTCATTCGTGGATTTCTTGATGATTCAATCTAATCTTTACACAGAATCTAGTCGATAACTGTAACAACACCATACCTGCCAACATTTGAATTTTGGAAATAGGGACAACTCAGGCCGGGGGTCCAGGGGCGGAGCCCCCATGAAGCTCAGAGACTTTTACAATTACAAGGGCCATTTGGGGGGTTAAATTAACACAAAAATATGTAATATGTGACATTCAAATTGGCTCTCCATGAAGAGAACACACAGACAAAATGTAATATTGTTTAATAAAAATAAAAAAAATGGGAATTTGGCATTTAGTGAATACATGTACAATTCTAATCACCTCACTACTGCTGATTAGCTGTACGAGCTTTGTAGGTTGCTTGCTTTGCTTTCTTAAGGAGGGATTGAGGATACTTCATTTCATAGCAAGTTGCTCTCTTTGATTGCATTGCTTAGTTTGTGAGCAAGTAAGCTGTTCAAAGATCAGTGTTCATGCTGGTACGCTCCTTTGTTTGTTTTGCCGACTGTTGAAAATATCCTCTCACAATGGAACATTTCCCGGAAAAGTGGGTCCACTGTGATCAGCAACTGCGATGGCCAAATTATGTTCCACAATAATCCACAGAATTGTGGTTTCAGCATTAATGACACTAAAGTTCTCCTTTGAATCCTTTTTATTGAAGAAAGCTGTTAATTTCTGTGATGACGACGGCTCGTTTTTCTCATTGGTTTTATGCTTGCAGTGCTGATATGTACTTCAAGATCGTTTTCGTCCACCATTCTGCGCAATGCTACACATGCCGTTTGCCAATGCGACAGAGGCATGATTTGTGCCCTTTTTGATTTGGTAAAACACGGATATTCGTGCTGTAGCTGTGCTTTGTAGATGCAAAGCCTCTTTGAAGTTTTAAGTTTTTGACTATTTTGCCTTCCTTGTCCATGATGATGTTATACTTCCTTGTTATCGATTAAAAGCTCACGCAATGAAAACTTGTTTCGCCGATACGTACGTGCATGCATAGTACTGTGTACGACAAATTGCAACTGAATTGAAGTTGCGCGTGCGCCATCTGGCTCCGACACATACATCGCCGTACGTACACATCGCGCGATACATCGATCTGTAATGCACAGTGCAGTGCCATCCGCTCGCATCGATTATCCGCTGCCGCGCGCGTGCGTACTGCACTAGAAATCAGTACACACACAAACTGTACATGCATACACTCTCACATGTAAAGGCATTAGCCGTTTTGCCGATGTCGATTAGACTTTTTATTAGCCGTTTCAACATTCGAGACGGTAATAGACTTGTTTTAGTCGTTCAAACGGTTTTTTTTCTTTTTTTTTTTGCTGGAATATTGCAGAAAAGTCGGGACGTCCCGATTTTTGGGTGGTTTTAATGTCAAAAATCGGGACTGTCCCGGGAAAATCGGGACAGTTGGCAGGTATGCAACACCCATGTTCGCAAACAATGCGTCGCATTTATCCAAGCGTGAAGATACAACACACAAATTGGTACCAAAAGATGTGGGAAGAGTTACTCTTTGAGAATATGTATAATAATTTGGGGTTTATATATTGGTTTTCTTTTTATTGATATTTTTCTAGGTGTCTAGTTTTTTCTGACTCACTCCGTAGAATGTCGAATAATGTTCTTTGCAGTTAATCTTATGTGCTCCAGTTGTACACATTTTTTACCTCAGAGGCCCTTTAAGAAATATTAGATTTGTTTTTATACTATCAAAGAAATAATAATAAAATAAAAAAAAATACTTGACTCCTTTATTTCTGTATGTGTCTGTTTGTAATAATTCAAGAGGGCCAAGAAATTAATAATTGTAGTCATATCACGTCCTACATTAAAATTATATATTTGGGGAGGGGGTGGGCATTATGTAGTTCATAATTGACATGATTCTTTTCTTTTTTTGAGGTTCAATCTTTTACAATTTCGCCATTGATTGAATGTTGTGGTATATACTTTACAAACAATCTGATAATAAATGAACTATCAATCAGACTTTAGAGGGAGTTTTGGAAGTACATGTTAGAGGAAGGCAAAATATGTCATGGAAGGAAATGAGTGTGAAAAGTACGATTTAGTGAAATTGAGAGATAGAGGGGTGAATTCTGACTGCAATGGGTGATGATTAGAGGGGATTTATATAGATAATTTCATGTATGAAGGAAATACGGATCCTGATCCATGTAAATTACTGTATTATCAGAGATGCTGACACCACAGAATAGACAGAATGCAATAAACAGCTGAACCAAATTCTCATGAGAGAAGGCATCATTCAATTTTGGAAATGCATTCAAATCAATAGATGTTTCAACTATTTTCTTTTAAATATTTTTATTATTACGTAATGTTGGCATCTCTGTATTAAGTTTTAATTGGAATACATGCCTATCAATAACAAAGCTTACACAACTGCTATCTATATTTCCATTAATTTTATTATAAAAACAAATTTTAAACTGGAATGCAGCTGAAAATCTTATAGGCAATCAGATTCCATGACAAGCATTGCCTTTTCATATAAAAATCAATTTGTTCAGGCAATCTTGATAGTTAATGGCTAATTTATCTAATGTCAGGGATAATTAACATTCATTTTATTTTGTGTGTGAGTAGGGGGATGGAGCTGATTAGCTCATCATTGTTTCAGGTACTGATATACAGTAAACTCTCAGTATAATGAGGTGCTAGGGTCAAGAATAAATGACCTGGTTTCAATGAAATCTTGTATCCATTATAACAGGAGTTGACTGTATTACAATTCTGGAATATTTTTGTGACGCTTTTCTTCAACCAATAATATATTCAATTTCTAAACAATCAAAATACCAGATGAATGAGGGGAGAGGGAAAGTGTATGATGTCACATCATTACTTCATTATCGTGTTATTGATCCAAATTACATCACACCTGTACAACAGCTCAGAACATGTCTAGTAGGGATCTGGAAACTAGATGCTATACCGTCCTGTACAGCTGCACAGAAATGTTGTTAGTGATAACAAAGCACTAACAGTAGGCCCAGTCACATCTTTCGTATGGTGATGTCAAAGGTTGATCCCACGTGTAAATAATGCGTGGCTGCGACCTTACCGGTAATTACTGGGCCTCTGTTAGCAACATTTCTGTGCGGCACATACTGGTCTACGTCAACATTGGAAAACATGTATTTGCTCTTGATAAAATGTTGAGATCATCAGTCTGCATCATGATTATAAAGGCCGAGGAAGAATCTTTGCCTGTTGGGTTGATGTGAGCGGCTTCTGAATTTCTGGATCTTCCATGGCCCCGATACAGTACTGACTTTATTTTCTCTCTTGACACAGAGTCCAAAGTTTAAATGGGGAGCAGTGATCATGTGTAAAGCTGTCATGAACTGCCAAAACCTAGGATACGTCTTTTGCCTGGTTGCAGATGTGAGTGCCCTGTTTCACATAGCATCTAAATCTCTGGATCTTCAATAATCCCAGAAACTTTCAGGAAGCACAGATACAGTACTGAATTCCTGTTCTCTCGACATAGAGTTCAAAGTTCATGGAGTGGTCATCATGTAAGGAATCCCTTGCTAGATGTTTCTCTTCCTTTCTGCGAGAGAAATTCATCCAGACTATGGTTTAGGTCCTTTCCTATCTGTTTGGCTGACTGTCAAAGATATAACAAATACATTTAACTTAAGTGTATCATTAGAGGGTGAAAGGGTATCTTAGTAAATACATTAATTTTTTTTTTCATTTTTTTTTTCATGAGGTGTTAAAAGAACTTACACATTCCAAGTTACAAATACAACATATTTATTACTACAGGGTATTAAAAAATAGCACAAATAAAAACACTAACAATACAAAGTATACATGTGCCTGGAAGTAATTTCTCTAACATTTTACAGATCATTCATTTACAGATGACAAACAAACATAAACATAGCAGTCAACTCCAATAAAACTGAACACATGCATGCATATATTTGAAATTGGGCAAAGAGAATTGTCTTGTTATATCAAAATCATATATCTATCCTCGTTTTAAGAGAAGTTGACTTCACATATAAATGGATTACTGTTATAATCTAAAATATACATTGTTTGTGGGAGTATTTCCGTGATGAACAAAAGAAACATCGGCTATTGAATGGCCTTTAGAAGAAAGAAGAGATATAACTTACAGAGAGCATTTCATGAATACTATCAAGTGTCAGACTTCCAGACCCTTTCTTCATCATGCCATCAATAGCGCCATCTTTGTTGACGGCTGCAACCAGACAGGCCATGCTACATGCTTCTTCTTCCAGCGTAGCATCAACAATGTGACCTGGACCAACCTGTGAATTTTAGATTCAAATTGAAATAGTCATTATATTTCACTAAAAGATCAAAAGATCATATTCCAAGAGATAAGCCCTCCATATATTTGTCTTAACCATAAACAGGATTGCACCAATATATTGATTAAACTTCAACACCTTCAATCACCTGGTATTCAAAATATCTCCATGATTATTTCTTCTGTAACTCTGGAAAGGAAGTCTCATTACTCTTGTCTGTCATCCTTCTTTCCTGTCTAAAAGTCGAATAACATTACATGGCCATACCTCTAAACATTAAAGGGCTATACTCATATTTTGAATAAATACAAATATATGACACCTGAAAGTAGAATAAATCAATATAGCTAGGAGTGCTATCGCATTGTGATTACCTTGGTAACTGTAACAAGTACAGGTAAGTTCTTGGTTTCCAATGTGACAATATCATGTGGGTTACTTGATACCTCAATGTCTTCTGTTCCATCCATGTCTTTGGTTACCTTCACCAGAGGTATCCTATAATTATGCAATGAAAAAAAAAGTTTTGAGTATTCACAGAAATGTCCAATCTTTAAAAGTACATTTCATAAACTATATACTAAATTGATTGACTTAACACATGTACAATGTAAACAACTCCTTACAAGATGGGGAAAATCCAGTTATGGGATAAAAAAAAGAAAGAATGGGAGATGTGGTAGGCCCAGTTTAAAGATGGTGTATAGTTTGGGGAGAAGGAAAAATTTAATTTGGATGCACAGTTAGATAATATGAAAGATTGAATCCTATAACTATTTTAAAGAAAATTATATTACTTGAAATCTCTTTTTAGTGTCTTTATTTCACAACATACGAGGAAATCGGGGACCCGACACCTTTCAGAGTTCTAGTGGAAAACCAATGGGGATTCTCTTGTGTGGGTGATACACACAGATCTGGTTTTCATTTTTACAATGAATCTATTTTTTAATAATTTAATTACTGGTATAAAATGACTAGATCATTATTTTCAGTTCATTTACACATGAGTCACAAGTCTCTATTAAGTGAATAGCTCGATAGAATACCTTGTATTGTAGAGAGCAGCTTTGACAGCAAGAGCAATAGCATCAAACAGGTTTCCTCCACATTCCAATACTACAATATCAGCATACAGAGTCCATACACATTGACCTTCTATTACACATAAGGATTTATAGTCAAGCATCTGTAGAAGATAGAGAATTATGGCAAATTATTCAAATGAAATATGATCTATTGACAGTTTAGATTAAAAAGACAAATGATCGTTAGAGAGCTAGGTCTGAGATTTATAAAATAACCTTTTTAAAAAGCTGCATTATTTCTTTAAATTCTTCTTTGATGAGTCCCATACATAAAAATATATTCACTTCTGTGTAAATCCTAAGCTCATTAGTGCAATCTTAAGTTTATTATTAAACCAGAAGGAGTATCAGTTCCCTTACATTAAGTTTCATGTTAGCAGCAAATTAAACTGTAACTTTTAGGCCCTGCTGCTTTAAAAGTTACTATTATAATTACTTTGCCGACAATGGTAACATCGCTCAACAGCCAATCAAAATGCAGTAGTTCATGAAAGTTACCGTTGATGGTAAAGTTACTATAATAGTAACTCTTTATGCAACAGGGCCCTGCAAAAAAAAAACAATGTTATTCTTCATGAATAATATGAATAAGGAAACGTTGTCCTACCTTCTCATTTTTGTAGACTAGTCCAAGCATGTTGGACATCTCAGCTGCCAGCTCATCTCCACCCCTCCCTGCAAACTTCGGAGAAGCATTTGCTGAGAAGTCTACAAAGAACTCTATTGTACCTCGCGATGGATTCAATGGATTAGGTGGTCCCATTTCAGCTTTTACTCCGACTAAAACCTTTACAATGGAAAAGAAACAGCAAAAAGGAAATAACTTTTTCATTTAAATAGTAAGACACATTTATGAGAAAGTAAATGATCAGAGAAGTATTGGAAAGATCGATGGCTTACAAGGAAGAGGTTGACCAAGAGCATGAATGCAGTCTGACAAGATGAACAAGGCTTCCAACAGAGAAGAATTGAGAAAGGATTATTGAATTACATGACTCAAAGGTATGGACTTTCCCTTTGATCTGGTTGTAGAGGTCTTTAGACTTTAGATACAAAAAGTTACAGCAAGAGAGATAGAGCTGGAGATGAAAAAGACTAATCCTTAACAATGCATATTGCGCGGAATGTATGCAAACATTAATCAGATATTTAATTGGAAGCTGCTAAAACTTTTTTTTATTTTATTAAAAGCATAGAATTAAGTGTAGGTTGCTACTAATCTTCCATAGTGTACTATAATACCAATGAGTTTTTAATGGTTAAATTGGGAGTCCTACGATGTCCTCTGATCTCCAGGACATCGATCTTCAAGAGACATCCACTTCCTATGATTCTGGCCTTTGGTTTTGGCCACTCATAGGTACTATGTCAATATGAAGTATTGCCCTAGTACTAGTAGTGAAAGTGGGACTATGAGTGGCAGGGTTTGCATCATGGTCCATTCGTTTTTCCCCATGGTTTTCCAACTTTTTGAAATAGATAATCATATCGACTCTAAATTGAAGCCCTCCTATATTTCTATGTAGTTATATTTATCAGAGATTAGGTTTTCAATCAATTTGATTTCACTATCATGAAAATAAAAAATAAAAAACCCTCCCAATTTTTTGCCAATCAGTATGGGAATGCATTCAGTCTTCAAACTAAAATCAAATCATATTGCATTGAATCGATTGAAATGATTATTGCTGATGGATTCGGATGTTACATTTATTTCGTCAAGTTAATTGTTGCCAGTTTCAGTTGTATACTTTTAATTCATATGTTTCTTTTTATGTTCTTATACTGGCCTGGATGGAGGTGAAGGGGTGTGGGAAGGAAGACCTGTGGGTCATGGTCATTTAGTTAACCTTTTCCAAACCCAGGCAGCCCCTACATCTCTATTTCAGGTCCTTTCTATATTGTCATGTACATCCTATTGTTCTGTATTTTGTATTGTATAATTCATGTATTTTGAAATGCCGAATAAATAATAATAATAATAATAATAATAATAACCACAGTCCCGACATGGCTTACAGCTTGGTTTTGGCCTTGTTCCAATTTGAATTTCTTTCCTTGTCTTTATAAAAAAAAAATTCAAGAACTTTCTCTTTTTCATTTTTATTTAATTTACAGAAGATTGATTCAAGATACATACCTGTGTGTTTGATAACTTCAATCTTGCTGACCCGCTTGTGTTGGACACTACACCACATTCCAATTCAAAGTTCCGATATGACAGGCATGTCCTCCCATCAGAGCGCAAATCATCCTAAATGGAATAGATAATTTATTACCAAAGTAGATCTAGATATATATCTTCTTTGATCCAATTTGCTAAAAAAATTAAGAGTATGTTTTAACAGACGTACTTGCCCTTGTGATTGTTCAGGATAAATGTGAGTGTGAATTAAAGTCGACATATCCCAGTTTAGGACAATTACAAAAATAAAATAAAAAAAAACAACGAAATAGAATTTACAAATATGAAACTAACTTTAGTAAAGTTAGAATCCCAATAGTTTATTTAAAATTCAAAATTGCTTTCTCATAAAATTCTGTGTCAACGAAACTCACTGACACTGTTCATTTATAGCTCGACAGTGGCTGTTCAGCTGTTCAGTCAAGAAAACAGTCTTTACGACATCACAACATTTAGATCTAGATCTAGTCTAATGTCTGTCTGCAAATCGAAATGCCTACAAGTTCGTTTAGTACAGAGCCAGAGGACAATTTTTATTGTTGGGCGCTCTGATTAGCTAACGTGTGGAGCTCTGCCTCCTGGTTGCGATGACTGAAGTGCATTGACCGTAACTGAACAACGCGATTCAGCTGTTCCCGATAAAGACCGCTTTTGTCGTACGCGCTGTCAATCATAACCAAAGTGGACCCATTTCGCAAGAAAAACTGCAAGACTCGACTTCACAAAACGTGCTCCGCAAAGCCACTCTTTCAATACTTTTTAAGATAAAGAAGAGAAATATAAAAAGGAACTTTAACGAATCCACTGTCGGACTCCGCCCGACAGTTAAAAAAACGTATATATTATTGAGAGGACTTACCAAAAAAATAAATGACGAATCTAAATTTTATCGTGACTATTGTTCATTGGAAGGCACAATGGCAGTGTATTTCATATGCTAACGTGATCATTCGAGCGTCGTGCATAAATTATGGAGTAAAAATTTCTACGTGGTCTGTGTGACAAACTCCACTGACTCGACGTTGTGTGTGGTGACTCACTCTAACTTTAGTTGATGGTTGACCTGTTAAAGTCAATTGTTTTTGCTTAACAGTGGTTTTCAGCCACTGAGTGATTGCACATTTTAATTGAAAACAATAAACCAATAATATGATAAAGAATTCAATGATTAGAAGATCAAAATCACTCATTGCAAAGTGAAAATGAAAAAAAAATAAATACCACGACCACCTAACACCAAAATACACGTGTGGGACTTTACAGAGTTTCCTACAATACATTCAGCCCGAAAACGTAAGGCAAAATAAGCCCATGGGAATAAGAAATACGGTTAAATATTATGACTCACCTTTATTCCATGTATTATGAATGTCTTTTCACCTTCACCAAGTTGAACTGTAGCCATTTTAGGGCAATTTTAGAGAAAAAATTAGGCCTAAATTCACACTTCTCGATGTGCATATGGGTTCTCCAGGACCAGACCGTCCCCTATTTACTAAATTTTTTTTTTCCTCAATTTTTTTTTTTTAAAGGGTTGGGGGGGGGGGGCGGGGATGAGGGCTCTTGTTATTATCCAGGATGGCCACTACACAAAAAAAGCTATGTGTTAGTCCTAACACTGCCTTTCAGGTGAAAATTCATTTTTATTTTTCCATGATCACTTTATCAGGCCTATATAGATCTACTCACTAGTTATAGGGTTGGATCAAGGATTTAATTTGACTATTTACTGTCAAATTCTTCCAGCTAGGCACATTTTAGCATCCAAAGCAAAACTCAAAACTTATAAGGATTGGATTTTATTTTGTTTATTTATGCAGTGTTAGACTAAATAGATAAAATAAAATATAGGTAAAAAAACAACAAAAAAAACACCAAAAAAAAAAACCAAAAAAAACATCAGACTGAGAAATTATTCAAGGGTTGTCAAATAATAGCTTTATTCTTTTTCAGTTCTTACAATTAGCAAAATCATTTGTGGATCGATCAAATATATGCCTACTATTCAATTTCTTTCATTCAACATGGACATTTTTTTTTCGAAACCAGTTGAAATTAGAAAAAAGCTTTAATATAATGGATCTAGGTATCTTGCACAAGACTGACTTGTATTTTAAACAGCGATATAGGCTTATCTTCGTCTCTTTTTTCACTACAAAAGAATAAAAATAAGAAATAGTCTATTAACCGATCTTGATAACTTTAAACAAAAAATACTGAGAAGTTGTTTAAAAAAGATTATTTTCACTTAATGACAAATAATTCGTACTTAGGAAGTTAATTTCATCTTGATAAAAGTCATGGGATTTAAAAAACAACCTGCATTTAATATGTTTCGATATAATATGCTCTATTTTCACTGAATTTGAAAATAGTTGGTGTTATTTTAAATTCATTTTCAATACATCCATGATTCAAACTGCTTTGTACATGTAAAAAAATGCATTATATGTCAGGCAAATGAGAAGTATAATTTGTCAAATAACTGTGACAAATAGATGTACTGTTACACTCTTTATTCCCTCAAAGAAATATGAATATATTAGTTTCTATGTACAAGATAAGATTTCTCCTAACAACTGTGCAAATCATATAAATGTTGAATAAATAGTTTATGCCTTTGTCCAAAAATATAACATAGTCCTGTTCTCCTTTGTTTATATTATTTAAATATTTGTAAAGTTAAAATATATAACAGATGTGACAACAATTCAAAGTCAAATAACAATAAGTAAATTACCCATCAACCAGTTTTCTAAAAGCTACAAAATAGCCTCTATTTTCATACAGTTAAAGAAATATTTTCATATTCTGATGGATATATATTTTGATATGTTGGAGGCCTCCTTCCCCCAAAGTTAGAACAATATCTTTCTGAAAAGTTAACTGTACAGTAAAGTGGAATTTCAATATCTCTGATTTTATTATCTTTCTCTCATATGTTTATTGAGTATGCATCTTTCTCAAAATTGGGACAATCAACTTAGAAACAAGTAACCTATTTTAATCTTGAATATGTTGCACTTTGCTTTTAGATTCCAAATATATTACAATAGTTGTGTTGATGATAAGTATATAAAAACATAAACTGTGTTCATCAATTTACTAATCTGCATTATTTCAGAAATTACTGAATGTGTTTCAAAGTTGATTAAAATTAACTTTTGAGTTGTGAAAAGTACATGCTATCCCATATCACAGCTAAAATAAATAATTTAGCATTTGCTCACATCTTAACGTCATTTACAATACAGAACGGCAGTCATACAAAATTTACAAGGCACTACTGCTATAAATAGCCCAAATTGGTAAGACAGCAATACATGCACAAGTTAGTATAGCCTAGTTAACCAAAGGTACTATATACGCTAAAATTTTCACTTCAATAAACGGCATATAGTAATTGGGCCCCACCTGGTCCAAAATCGTAAACAAGCTTTGGCTTAAACAGAGTGAAAATCCACCAGACCTAGCTTTCTGGGGTTCAGTTACGAGACAAAAAGTTTATGAGACCAGGGTCCCGTAACACAAAGATTTGCAATCAATCGCAAAGTGGCAATAGCCAATCAAGATCGTTGTTACACACACTTTTGATTCAAAATACTGACCAGCAGCCAATCAGAGAAGTTCTTCCAAATTTGCAATCAATTGCTAACTTTTGTGTTACGGGGCCCAGGGCACAGTAACATAAATAGTTGCATTCAATTTTAAATCGATAGTAGCTAATCAGAATCCTTGTTGCATGGGCTTCTTGAATTGAAATCTCCCTGTGAACCAATCAGAATGGTTGTTTCAAATTCGCAATTGATCATAACTCTTTATGTTACAGGACACAGTAAAAACTGAAACAATGAATATCAGTTTTATAAGGATTGTTTGTTAAACTTGTGACCTTTATATCCTTTGGTTGACTAAGATATTTCCTTGATATGCAGCACACCGTGTTATTGATCACTGAAGTGAAAGTTACGCAAACAAGTTCATTTGTATAAGACAGCAGATTGCTTGTTGACAGTGCGATAAAAATGGCAGTTTCTAATGCTTGTACAACGACTCGATGTAGCACACTTGGATATTGGTAGGACATGTTCATACTACTGTATCTCTTTCCCTGAAGATATATTTCAATATTTCATCACAGTAAATCATATTGCCACAAAATCTAATTCTTTCAAACATTGTGATGGTCATACAGCAGGAAAAAATTAATTTGATGAAAATGAGTGAACTGATGAAATCAAACATTAATTCATCTTAGAACACATTTTGTAATAATTTTGGATTTTAAAATAACAGTCAAATTTGTCTCAGACAAAATAAGAATAATTCCATCTTTAGCCTTTCCTACTCACCCAGAAGAAAAAATGAAATCTCCTTTATAAAGATAATTATGACTATGTAAATCATTCAATAACTCTTGTTAACAAATTCCTTAATTTCACAGCTTACCTCATCAAACTTTTGAAATGTCTGTGTTTTGGGAAAAATATGTAATTCAAATTTTTAGAATTCAAATATTATACTGTTTATTTTTTATCATTCCGAACATCACGATTCATCAAATTATTCTGATTTTCTTTGGTATTTTATACATACATCAATTGTTCGCTATATTTCATGAAGTCTGGAAGTACAAGTATAGTGCAAAAGTTAAGTACTAATAGCTAAATCTATGAGGTACACACAACAAGAAAAACACACACAGTTTGAAAACACTGGCCTGTATCAGGAAAGACACTACGTCTGAAATAAATAAGATTTGACAGTTTACATTCAAACTTTCTCTCTGTTTTAGCACTGTAATATACTTTGTATGCTTAATTGATGAATACAATGATAAACAGAATTAAATTTTACAGATACTTTTCTGATTCAGCCAATGATAAAATGGAAAATTTATAAGCATTCCTATTCCGAAGGCATGTATAACCATTCCTGAAATTGGCTTTCCTGAAATATGTTAGTTCATCAAATAAGTTAATCATTAACATAATATTGATCACACATATATACTCTGTCTTGATGCAAAAGTGATATCTACATTAAAAGCACACACCTTTTCACATAAATAGAACAACTGCCAACATTTCCCCAAAATAATGATTTCCTTTTAACTTCTAAAAGTTTTTTTTTTTTACAAAGAAAAACAATATCAATATATGCAAGTTTGTAAATTACTGTATTAAACATGTGATAATCGCCTCTAGTAGTATCCAAAGTAACACAATACCATTTCCTTTGATCATATCCAACATTTAAAGTGATTTTCACAAAGAGAAAATTACCTCTTTTTAGTATGCTGGTGAAAGATTTTTATCAAAACACACATTTGTAACTGTAAGGTAATACATAAAATTCTCAATTATTACTTATTACTGAAAACTATATATTGTATTAATTCGTTTGATGACATAAAATGAAATTCTTTTTGAGATTACAAATCATTTAATCTTCCTGAACATGATGATAGCATTCCTAAAAAGGAGAATTGAGTTAAAATGAGATGATTTAAGAAATTCAGAAATAAATAGAAGAAACGTAATCCACATCAAAGAGGCATCTCACAAAACTTTCACAAAGCTAAGTATGTGGACATCCCCTTAAAATGCCTGATATAAGATGGCACCATTATGATGACTAGTAAGTTGATCATTGTAGAGATGCTCTTGAATTTATAGCTCAATCCGATAGGTAAAATCAACCTCTGAAATTGCAAGAGATAAAAGCCGATATCATGAAGAGTTGTTGAGAGTCCTGTAGCACAAATCCATTACAGATGAATCAGATCTGACAAGAATATAAAGTCACATCAGTTTGCTCATCTTAACAGCATTCACTTATTCCAAATGTAAATCCTTCATTTTATCATAGAAATGAAAGAAGCCCTCACGAGAGTTGTTGATTGTATTGTAGCAAGAACGCACACAGAGTTATTACACAGAGTTCCCACAAAGAATGATTTGATGTCAAAGACGAGGAATTGGCTATCATCGTCGTGGTGTCGCTCTAGGTGTCTTGGACGTAGGAGTCTTTGATCTGGCAGGAGTTGAGTAGGATGCTGATGAAGGTACATCCTGGAAAAAGAGAAAATAAAATAGAATAGGCTTGAAAATAACATTCTAATCTTAGTTAGGTTTTAACTTATACGTGGCCATAACTGATAATAATTACTGTCCTGCAGACTGACACAGCACCATACAAGAGCTTTAGGTACCATCATCGTCAATGTTGTCATGATCAGCATCATCATCACCTCCATATGCTTTTGAACCACTTTTCTTGCTTTATTACATATTATATATTTATCATCACAACTTCCACTTTCATAAGACAATTCAAGTACTATTGATATTGATGTATACTGTATTTGCTGTTATTTTTGCGCTAAGCGGCCTCAAAAACATGTTCACAGGTTCTTAAATTCCCACTGCATGTTCGTAAGCTCGCAATTGAACCCATTCAATACATGAATAGGAAATCATGCCTATATATTGGCGGGTTTTAATTTCGCACCTGCCGCTCGCATCGCAAAATCCACAAAAATTAATGTACCACGAATAATTCCACGAATATAGTAATATGCCTGTCCAAATCATTATGTTATGGCTACTTTTCTTTCTATTGCCAATCCACATTTTATAGCTTTTGTATTCCACTTTCTCATTGGGGAAAAGGTACAACACATATGACTCATGTTTCAGATGATACTGATTTTCAGGAGCATAGTATACAACAATAACACTGGTTTACACAACACAGAATATTACACTAACAATAGCTAATAAAGAAAGATTGTCGAAGAGAAGCGTTTCCTTATTGACAGCTGTGGAATATAAAGATGAAAAATATCTGATGGAAGTACGAGTTGAAAAATGTCACTGTATTCTGACATACCTCGTATTGTGAAAGCCTCTCTTTAAGAGCAGCTACTTCAGCCGTGTCAGTCCTCTTACTGGCTGCTCCTAGCTCCACACTACGTACCCTCTGAGCAAAGCTAAGACTGCAGTGAGACTCACCAGAGTTCTTAGCTACGGGTGAGACCTGGACAACCATCAGAGTCTTACTGTCTCCACCTGAAATCATCACATAATTATATATTTTAGTTGCAAAATATTATTCAAATCTCTGTACTTTGAAAGTCTAAACTCGAATCATGTCTTCTCGCAAATTCATATCCCAGTTATTTTGATAAAGACTTGCCAATAAAAGATCTTGACTAAGATTTGGTACACCAGATACTGTTGTCTCTCAGTGAGTAATTCACTTCTATCAACCAGTCACTTCTACACATATATCTATTGAGTTTGAATGTACCAAATCTGGAAAAAATACAATTCTGGACGATTTACAGGTGTTGATGGGAAAAAAATTGGCAATTATTTTTTTTGTTTGCCTTCATGAGAAGTGTAGATATACATGCAAACAGGCTAATGTAACCAGGGCCCTGTAACATAAAACTTAAATCAATGGCGAATCCATATAATCCATATAACCCTAACCCTAACACATCCTTTTTGCAAGGACTTGCATAAAAGTCTTACTGTAAACCAATTAAAGTGGAAGTTTCAAATCTGCAATTCATTGTAACTCTTCATGTTAGAGGGCACTGATGTTCGGGTACTAACCAAGTGATTCTAGGGCCCTGTTACATAACAATTACAATCAATGGTAAATCCACAGTAACCAATCAGGATCCTTGTTGCCCGGACTTCTTGCGTAAAAGTCTAACTGTGAACCAATCAGAATGGTTGTTTCAAAATTTGGAATTCATTGCTACTCTTCATGTAACATGGCACTGATGTTAGGGTACTCACCAAGTGATTCTTGAAGTAAATAGGTCAGTTTCGAGTTCCTGTATGGTATATGACCTTGCTTTGCTCTCAATGCTTGGATGACATCTCCTAGAGCAGAGAGAGATTTGTTGATACTTTGGGCTTCCTTTAATCGTTGGGTGTCTGTACCTGATCCAGACTTGTTCACTCGCTCTGAACCAGCCAGATCTACAAGATTCAGTTTGCCTAGAAGAGAGAGAGAAAGAGATAAAGAAAGAGAAATATAAATAGACGCAGAAACCTATATAATTGCCATAATAATGTTATTATGATGAAAACAAATTTGAGATGTTTCTTTTACAAAAGATTGGTGCATTTTAAGCCCTTTTCTCGCTGAAAAAGAACAGAGACTTAACAGTCTAACAGAAAAATAATAGAAATCAGATTGCAGATATTGTGTACTTTTCATTCTCCCATTTACAATGTATATCCAATCTTCACTGTCTGTCTTTCATAATAGCTTGCCATAGTTTTTGTATGTGAGTGTTTCTCACAGTAATTGAATACAATTTAATTACATACTCATAACAAGTTCATCTACAAAAGATTACTTTAACTTAACTTTGAAATATTTCAAACCTTCAACTATACATAAATTGTATATCTCAACTAATCATCTTTTGAGATATCTAGGATTTCATAATTATCTTCAACTTACCTATCGTTCGCTTGCCAGATGCTTTGTTCTTTCCAATAATGTTGACACATAGCAAGGCATGGGATCTAGAGCTGTGTTCATTCATGTCAGTGCTTGCTGTGGAACGGTTCTTATGTCCAGTCGAGAAAACCTGAAATTATGTCAATGATTAAAAAAGTTAAAGAATTGTATCTAAATATTGACTTTTTATTGTTGTTTTATCTCGGATTTGACAAGATCTTAATAACAATACACACTTTCATTGGTCCTGAACATGAAGTTTGTCATATGTAAGTTTATGCAGTATATGACGAGTTTCATTTGAAAAGGGAAGGGACTACATAAATTTGCAATGATCGGACCAATGTTTAGATAAATACATGTCTTTGAACAAAAATATTACTCAAACTTTTAAGAGCAGCCACAACAAAATGGAACTGTTCTTTTCATTTATCCACAGACACCTATAAACAAACATCTTTTTCTCTGAAGCTGCAAAAACAGATTCAATCCCTTTTGATATGAAACTTTTTAATCATCCAAAAACTTTTAATGAATCTTAGTTCCTTTAAAAAAAAATATATTTGACAACCACACAGAAAATAATTTCCATAGAGGACACTGACCTTATTGATGTCCTCAACGCATGTGACATCAACTTCAGTGAGTCCAGGCACATAGAGCCCGCCCTCTGTTGACATCTTTACATCCAGCTTGTTGGATGGGTCATCGCTCAAAAGATCCCTATAGGGAAGAATTTTTTTTTAATTGTTTCATTAGACATCAGCAAAAACATTATATTCAATCAATTAATGTTTATTTCCACTTCCAACAAAACACTATACAAGTAATTTGGTACAAATTTAACAATAATATTTGGAATATACAATGACAGTCTGTTTAACATTTCATACCAAAAAATTAAATGGTTATGTCTGACAGACAAGCTTGTCTTTCAAAATCAAAAATTTTAAATGATTATTATGAATGCCTCTTGTCCAAAAGGATGTCTAAAAACAATAGATTAGTTTATTCTATAAAAGGGAATATTTACTCAAATTTTCTTCAATTTTGGCCATACAGTTTCAATAAAATATATTACAAACTTTTACCTGAGCATTTCATTATAGATCTCCATGACAGATACTGTAATGGTGAAAGTGAAATCTGAGCGAGCAGACGTTTCTTGAAACAGTGACCTGAGGGCCCGTTGATTGATGCCTGGATTCTTTGAAGGACCCTAAAAATATAACAAACATAAGAGTTAGTAAAAGTCATCTCATGAAAAACAATCGTTATTTGAATATATAATTAACCTTAAGCTGCATCATTTGATGAGTAGATGTTAATGATACAAACTTGTTTTTGAACATTGAGAAACTTCTGAGTAAATAAATAGGTTCTACTCAATAGATGTGTAAAAATATTTGACTTTTTACTATAAAACTTAGTACCTGATATTGAATGACAATTACAACAATTCTCAATAACATTAGACATAACTGTTTGATATTGTATAACAATAAAAACAAATCTAAATAACATTAGACATAACTTGTTTCCTTTGGATGTCAATTTAGATGAGTTTTAAAATGCACCAAACAGAACAAAGTTTATTTAAAAGGTTTGTGATTATTTTACCTGCATAGTGAATGTCTTTCCTGAGCCTGTTTGTCCGTATGCAAAGATACAGACATTATATCCATCTACACTGGAGATGATTAGAGGTTGAACCTCTTTGAATACCTGCATAGATGTAAACAAATTCTTTTAATAAATATTCTAATATATATATATATATATATATATATATTAGAACTAAAGACAACAAAACAACAAAATTAAAATGAAATGAATTCTGTGACAATTTGTCGCAGAGAAAATAATAATGCTGTCATATCAGTCAAAAAGAAAAGGGATGATAAAATACATATTTACCAATTAATTTCAATAAATAATAGCATATTTACATGGTTTTACAAATTTTTCATAAACTAAATGATCAACAAAAGTGTAAATATATATTTCCTATGGATTGTTTCTGACAGTGAAACTTCACCAGCACTATTACACAGTACCTTTAAACTTTACAACAAGTAAACTGAAAGTACAGAGGAAGAGAGAGAGAGAGAGAGAGAGAGAGAGAGAGAGAGAGAGAGAAAGAGAGAGAGAGAGAGATAGAGAGAGAGAGAGAGAGAGAGAGAAAGAATGGAAGAAGAGACAGACTCTTCACTGTACTGACCTGTTCTTGTGTAGATGCCATATCAAATACTTTGTCCACTTCAAACGTTGACAGTCTTCCTTTGTTGACGATATTCAGGAGACCATCATCATCCTCATCAAAAGTCACAACAGGCTTAGAGTTCACACCGCCACCATCTTCCTTGATCAGAGGACGGACGCGAGCAAAGACACGGATGTTACCCTTCAGGTCGATGAGTTCGTTGTTGTACTTCTTGCGCAGGATGAGCTCCTTCTGGTATTTCTTGTGAAGCTCTTCGTTGTGTTTGGCGACCTTGGAGAGTTTGGCTCCAATCTTGAGAAGAATACAAAATGGCAATAAAATCAGTTTTGGAACAAGGTAGCTTTTGGCAATTATGACACCTCTGAGGTAAAAACTTTTAAAAAATCTGCCAGGGGCACATGTATACAGCTTTGCTCAATAGTTGATGGTTTCACTAATATAGTATGATTTTGGTCAGGGGTTTCCCCCTATAGCCCCAAGATCCAATACAATGCTTAATCTCTATAGCATTTAAGTAAATAAACCAATATAGCTTTGAAAGATAGGGGAATTCTCCCAATGTATTTTAAACATTGTCAAAACTTGATATTATTCAAATGGAGTAAAGATCTAGACCATATTTGTTCCACTACTACTCATCACATTAATGAAAGTCATATCATTCAGCTTTTTTGGTGAGAACACATACTAAGACATTGTATCTAAATGATGAATAATAAATGTATATACAGTATATTTTTAAATACTATTTTTAGGCATGCAATGGGGCCAAATATATAGTATTATATACTTACAAATCTTTCAAATTATTGTGAATATATGAATCCATACAACAACATAATAATACATTAATACTCAGAAAAACAATTATTTCATTGAACCTACCTCGTTCTTTGTATCTTCAATGGCCTTACTGAGCATGAGAGGAAACTGACTACACATAGACCTAAGCTGCTGATACTCTTGGGCTATCATCAGTAGTCCAGGTCTAAGCTGATTGAACTTGGTCCTCATCAAGGAATACTTCTGGAAGATGAAACTAGTCTCCTGTTCAGCATCCTCCTTGGTTCGTTGGATTTCTTCATCTTTAGCCTCCTCCAAGCATTTCATCTCCTCCTCCATCTGGTGTTGGACCTCAGCCATCTCCTGTTCTCTTTCCTCAAGCTATTTACAACAACAAATATATATTTATCAGTGGGGGATCCAAGTTGGGGATGCCAGGTAAGCCCCCCGCCCCCCCCCCCCCATTTGAAAACCACTCATTGACTGCACATGTTAAAATCAGAAATTTTTTAGCTTCCCCCACCCCCATTTTCAAATCATGGATTTGCTACTCATCAATTACACATTTAAAAGATGTAAGATGAAACCTGCTATAGTGACCATCTTTTTACAAATTCTTTTTACTACTTGCGGGGAACCAAGCAAATGCTCCGGTGACAATTGATCCAGGCTCTATTTCACCTAAGATGTAGGGTTAGGGTTGTGATAGGTATTTATGTTAGGTTCATGGTAAGAGTTAGGTTTAGTGATTAGTCCTGAGCTTGAGTTAGCCATTCAACAATAATACTACAGTTAATGTTAGGGATTGATCATGGAGCAAAATGTCATAGACCTTTTACTTCCAACGCTATATGAACCTTCTCTTAAACAATGTATCTCTTTAAAACCTGCACAAAAAGAACACACCTTGTCTATCCTTACATATACTTTCCACTTTATTTCATCATTAATACTAGTTTCAGACCAAAATTTACAATGACTGAACTGGATTTGATAGGACTGGATAAACTAGGGGAAATTCCAGATATATTGTGCGTAACATTCAACAATCACAGAATATAACTATTCTCCTCCATGACAATTACCTTTTGAATGAGTGAGTCCACCTCAGTCTTAGAGTCTTCTAGCTGCTTCTCAGTATCTTTGTGGGTTTCCTTGAGTGAACCAAGATCTTTCTTTAGTTTGTTGTTCTGAAGCTTGAATTGTAACAGGGCCCGTTTGGCGTCCTCAGACTCAACTTCCACTTTCTTCTCAACTTCAACCATCTACAATTTCAACAAAGAGAATGTGGTTTATATAAAAGTAACCTAAAACATGTTTCACACCTGAGGCATTCAAATTTGACATAAGAGTGGAAAAATTAAAACTGAGGATTAATTTTGGTAAGATTCAAAAATAGAAGTCTTATTGGTTTCTCATGAAACACTCAAACTCTACAAAGGCATAGTGACTATTAACTTTTATTTTCATCTGTTGAATCTTTGTAAAAATTTGAATTTGACTGTTAAATCAGATTTACATGCACTTTATCAGTGACAAGCCTTCTAAACAATTATATTCTTGGACTCCACTTTTGACATGATATTTCTATTAGAACACGCATTTTAAGATCTCATTTTTCACATGATGTGTGTATTATTATGTAACCTTTCATTCTATCTGACAATAAAAATTTGACATTTGAACAATCTGTTTTTTATACTTTCCACAACCATTCTTCAATTTCAATAGCAATCATATTCAAGCTTTACATAGGAACTGCAAATAAAATAACAATGAAATATGTGTGGCATATATTCATTGTCCCTTCTTCCTAATTTATTTATAATATCGATACAAACCTTTGGATTAGCTTTAAGTTCTTCAAACTCTTCTTGGACCCTCTCCAGCTCACTACACTTCTCATTGAGTTCCCTCTCCAGAGATTCCTGTGTCTGAAGCTGTTTCTGGGCAGATTCTAGAAGGTTCTCAGACTCCTTGGCTAGTTTGTCTTCGAGCTCCTTGATACGCTTTGCACTGGATTTGTTTGCAGCTTGAAGTTTCTACATGAAAAACAAAATAATGCATAAATGTGTATATTATGGTTCAGTGCTATTGTACAGACAACATAATCATTTATTCCATCAAACTTTATGTACATGTAAGCAGTTGCTACATGTAAAAGTTTTGTTTTGTACTTTTTCTCTCTTCACTGATGAAAGGTTATGTTGTATATGAAATATATAGCAAAGAATAAGCTTTTTCCTTTCATATAATCACAATATATTTGGTTACAGAAGGGTAAGTGCAGGTAAAACCTCTAAAACCTTTATGTTCCATTAAAAAGTTAATTTTGATTTAGATATTTTTTTTCCATCAAATACAAGTTCAATGAGCTCGGGTATGAATATTAGTGTACCTATAATTGATTCATCGCATACTGGCAATAGCAGCCCCTGCAAATGGAGATATTCAACAACGACTAATGTGTAGTTCAAGTTTGAAACTTACCTTGATTTCTTTGAGATGACCATCCTTAGACGCCATTAGGGCCGTCTCAGAAGTCTGTTTGCTATCAAAGAGTTCATTGTTAAGCTTTGAGACTTCTACTTCTAGAACATTTGACTTCTCCTTATAAGCCTCTAGCTCTGCTATCTGGTCCTCCTTTTCTCTGAGCTTGGTCTTGAGGTCCTGGATCTCTCTCTTCATCTGGTCCTTCATCCTCTCCATGTCCTCACTCATACCTATCAGGTGATGTGATCATGTGATCATTAATCAATATATTAGACCTCAAATTTGTTTTCCCCATGTAATCTAAGGTAAGGAGAGGCAATAGAAAAATATGAACTTGTCACCCTACATCATATCCATATATTCAGTCATACTTCTCAGGTTGTGTGGTTTATTAACTGATATATCAGAACTCAAATTTGTTCCCCCTTTGTATTTCTGGGTAGGGAGAGGCAAAAGAAATTTAATACCTTGCCATCATGTCTTCAGTTATACCTGTCAGTCAATCAATCAATTTATTAAAGCTTAAATTTGGTTTTCTCAGGGCTTTCTGATTCAGATTAGAGAGAGGCAATGGGATGAGTTTCAATGGGATGTCCACAAATTTAGACTTACAAAACAACAACTACGATGTATGATGGTTATGAGAAACAGGTCCTTGGAAGAAAGAATAAGGAAATTTAGTATGGATCCAAAGCCACATTGGCTCAGATGAGACCCACCTGCTGATTGGTTGAGAGTTTCTGATTGTCTAGTTGATAGTTCATCTAACTCTCTTATTTTATCAGCCATCTCAGTCTGTAATCTAGTCAACTGTTTCTGAAGCTGATGCTTCTCAACCTCAGATTGCTGCAAATAATTGAGTAAACAATAGAAGAAAATAATAATAATGATGGCTTCTTACACAGTGCTCAGGTCTGTAAAGCATGATGCTCATTGCGCTTCAACATATCGGGTACCCATTTACACCTGGGTGAAGTGAAGCAAATGTAGATAGAATGCCTTGTCCAAGGACATAAGTACATATGTTTTCATAGAATTGTATCAATAATTGATTGTAGGAATCTAAAACGTTATTTAGAAATGACAATGATTTATGTGGTGCTTCACCCATTGAATGACAGCCATTCACAGAGCGTAATCTTTGAACTGAAATGAAGCAGCACGTACTATACAGGAATAAGAAGATGAAGAACGAGACTTCCAATATTATTTTTTATTTGCTTCATATATTTATACAAATTTCCTCTTTCTCTCTCTGTATCTCGCCTTCTCATGCTACCTCACTCACATTTATTTTTAGCTTTATCTCTATTGTCCCTGCCTCACTGTTAATATTTTAATCACACTAATCCCCTCTTACCATTTAGCACAAAATGCTCTTTGATTTTCAACAGTTTTCATCACAGTTTTCTACTACCCCCTTCTCTATCTCTCTCTCTCTCACTTAATCTTACCTGCATAACCCTCTCACACCGTAACATGAACATAATGGTCATATACATTAAAGCAGTAATAAAATGTCTACATCACTGCACAGTAATATATGTTCTCTCTCCCCTTTCCTACTAATCCCTCTTTCTTAATCTCACCTGGCTAATCTTCTTACCTTAATATATCCCACCATAATGATCTAATATCCCTTATACCAGTCTACATCACAGCACACATACTGTTCTTCAATAAGACATTATATGGAAGAAAAGGAAGCCTCAACGCACAAGTCTAATCAATAGTGGCTATGTCATCCAAACAATAGATGGATTGCGGGGAAGAAAGTTGGGTACTCTCTCTCACTTTAAAGGTAAGGGTGGGAGAATAATCAATAGAACTAACAATGGAATTACCTATGGGTGAATTGCACTACCTGTGTCCTCATAGGAATGTCCTTGTCTTACCACAAATAAGGACATGGTCTGGACATTATGAAGGGTAAATATTAACTCATATACATGTAGGTAGGGATCTCAAAAATCAATCAATTAATTGACAAAGTAAATGTTGATTTATATATGCGCCACATTTCAAGAAAGATGCTTCTCTTTCGGTTAAACCTGTACTTCCTTTTCTACAGATTTTTCTGCTTGTATATTAGGCCTACTAATATAACAGTCTGATAAACAGTCAAAACTTGTCTATTACGACCATTATTCGAGAAACAGAAAAAGTGGCCTCTGTATAGTCAGGTTATGCAACACAGATTTCTTACTGGTGGGAGGTAATACAGGTGACAACTAAAGGGAGGTGACCTTTATACAGAGGTGGCCACTTAAACAAGTTCAACTATATTGTGTGCTTCAGACTTTAGTTTTCCAGCCCTTTTACAAGCGCTAGAAACATTAGACGCTATTTGTGCTGTACAAGAACAAACTACAGTATTACTTTTATTAGGGACATTATCTTTGTTAAAGGAAACCAATACTCAAAGGAGAGAAACAAACTTTGAGGAATGAGAAAAATGAAAGGGGCAATTCATACACAGTTTCACCAAAATCAGTTATTAAATGAGAAAGTTATGGAAGTCTGAAAAGTCTTGCACTTTCTATAGAGGTCCTCAATTTTGTAACATTTCTTCAATATGGCTGATTATGTGGACAACTCTCCATTTGTTTTAAATATAAATTTCCAAATTTCCCCATTATCTTTCAAAATGCATCTTACCTCCTGACAAACTCAACATATGTCATGGGAAAATATATTTCACAGTCCATATGACTAAGTCAGAAGGAGACAAGAGAAAATATGAGAAATAAATGGGAAAATATTGTTAAAAAGTGAAATTCTGCTAACCTTGAGTGACTTTGACTCTCTCCTCCTAACCTGCTCCTGGTGCTGAGCCTCCTTCTTATACCTGGAGCAATCATCTTTGAGTTTGCCTACCTCCTCCTTCAACTGCTCCACCTCCTTCTCATAATCTGTTACTCCACCAAGCTGCTTCTACAGTAAAAACAATGTTCACAGAGGTCAAAGAGGGTTCTACCATATGATTCTACAGAGATTAGTTATGTTCTAGATAAACAAATATAGTAACCTTGACTAGTTGCTTCTATAGTCAATAAAATATAAAAATTATTATAAAAATTTAAAAAAAGAAGAAGTTTTGAACCTGTCACATTTCCAACTATTATTTTTAAAACAGGCATGTGAGGGACCACAAATTATAACAAAAAGCCTAACAATTAAAAGAGAGCTCTGACATAAGATGAAATTGGAAAGGTACTTATACCTTTGTACAGAGGAAGAAATTCAAAAAGCTGAAGATTATAGGAAAAATCAAAACCCCAAAAAGCTTATATCAGCTTGAAAGCTAAACACTCACATTTTCATATAATTACCTACAGCATTAACATTATTTCATATATTTCTCTCAGACTGTAAAAGAATAAATTATCTTATATTACAGAGCTCTGTAACTTTACCAGACAATACTGATTAGATAATAACAAGCAGAGAAAATGCCTTCATCAATTTTGCAGCAATAATTTCTATTGTTACAACAAATTTTTTTATATATCATTGAGGATGATCATTTGTTCAAAATAATGGCTTCATCTTACACAGAATATAAGGAATCAAGGAAAAGGTCATTAATCAATGAAAATAATTGATGAGTGAAAAAAGATAATTGTTCTGACCTGTTCCTCATGCATCTGTTGGATCATATTATTAGCTTCCTCCAGCTGCTGCCGAAGCCCAGACTCTACTGCTTTGTTGCTATGGTTACCCCTCCCTGCCTTATGATCATCATCATCTTCCTCCCTTGGCTGGTCCCCGCCCCCATTGTGTCCATTCTGCTGCATCTGCCTCAGTGCCTCCTCAGCTGTGTACTGTTTTTCCCTGGCTTCAGCTACCTGACTTTGTTGATCTTCTAGTGCATCAATCAGCTGCTCTAGTCGGCTAGAGATACTTGTGAAAGGAGTTGAGTTTGTTCCTGTAAATTAGTAAACACGATATAATATATGAAATTAAATATGCATTTTCAGAAAATATTTAATTTGATAAATCTAAGTTCATATATTCATAATAAGTTTCATAAATATCTTTTTTTTTGTAGGATGTGATTATCATATTTCACATCAAATTCACATTCACATTTCTACATATATTTCAATGTTTAGAATCGTCTTGTAGTATGTGCCTAAATATACATGAATGCTTCATAATATATTTATGTTTCAAACATTTAAATACTATATGATTGATATGATTCTGTTTGTGTGCATACCCTCATTGTTAAAAGTTTAAGACCACCTGAATATTTATGTGTATAGTTTAAGTGTATATTCTGGAAAAAAAAGATGGAGAATAACATAGAGAGAGTGAGACAGATTTGAAAAGTGTAATAATATTCACTATTCCTTACCTGGATCACCGTCTTCAAGCTCCAGAATTCTTGCTTCCTGATCTTTGATAATATCCTGTAGATTTTCTATGAGTTGATGTTTCTCCTGCATATGAGCTTCGTGACTCTTACGTAGGATCTTGATCTGTTGCCACTTGCTAGCCTTCTCCTTCTCATAGCTAGCTCGGAACTGCTGGGAGCTCTCCCGGAAGTTCTGTTCAATATTCATCAAATTGAGAACAACAATCTAATTATATTCTCTTTTTGGTTAAGGCATATGATAAGGAAATTATAACAAAATCTTCTGGTGAAAGGTCATTTTCACATGCAGCTACTGTTCTATGAAATAAACTTCCAGAATACCTCAAAAACATCAACAAATATGACGAGTTCAGGAGTAACCCTAAAACGCATCTATTCAGGACTTTGTAGATATAATTTTTATGAACCCAGTGCACTACAGCATTTTGATTTCTATTACATGTATATATTCTGTTTTTTATAAGCAATTAGATACATGGAATTAAAAACCTATTGTTATTATTATTATTATTACTATTGTACTATTAAATTACTACAGTATGTTTTAATCAAAATGATGCTTTTGTGTATTACATGTGATAAAGAGTCCCGAGTATGTTCAACATGGATGAGATTTTCACATAAAACTTTGTTTTTTATTATCTAGAAGGAAAAAAAGGAAATAACCATGTTTTCTTTCACAAGACTAGATATAAAATTCAAATGGTAAAAATATGACAGAATACATGTATCAATTCCATCTTATTAGTGCGGGGGTAAAAAAAAGACCCCCAAAATTTCAATATTTATGAATAAACTTTGCAGTGAATTATGATATATACCTTGACTTTGAGTAGGAGTTCCTCCCGTTGTTGATGAGTTTGTCTTAATTCCTTGCGTAATGATTGGACATCGGCATCAGACACCATAGCTATACAGCAAAAAATTAAATAATTTGCCAATGCTATTTACTAAATTTTTTTTTTCTATTGAATGCTATAAATTTATGAAAAAGGTGTTCTTTAGCATTAAAATCTGTCATGTCGCCTCACTGTGTAATAGTCTAAATTATTTGGAAGACAATACAATAGGAAATGTTATAACAGTCCGAGTATAATCATAAATCCCTAGCTATCATGTTGAATAACAATTGTTTTTCTTTGCTAGCAGAAATGTGAAACTGCATTACACTTATAGTGTATCAAACATATAAATCAGTTTTTGCCTCTAAATATTTCACTTTCAGTTTATCTTTACTATAGATCATGTGGCTTGCCTAATAAATTTTATCATTTTAAATTGTCAAATTTCATATTTTGGTAAAAATACCCTCACTGCATTTCTATTTAGGTAAACATACAAAGTGAAAACAAAAATTAAAAAAAATAAAAAGTGAACATGAGTGAATGAAAGGATTGGGTAACACCAGTAGCTGAAATGACAGATACACAAAGGGGCGATTCCATGCTGTGTCGTACGGGACATTTTGACCACATTTTGCATCTTTTTGGTATGAAAATAAAAGAATAATTTCTTGATTGATGGTGATCCTCAAGTAGTACACCAAGGGGCATAAGAACCAACACTTAATTGAACTCGATCACATACCATTTACAATTGAAATGGAAAATAGTAGTGTGTCGTACGGGACACAAAAATAACAGAGAAAACAAAGAGACAAAAACAACAACAGTATGGAATCGCCCAATATTACAGTATACTCACACAGAAGCTTATGAAAATAAGACATTTTGTCAAGTGTATCAGAATTAAGTCCTTAAGTAGCCTCCTAAACTCCAAGTAGGCCTATATTCTTATCAAGCAACTACATAGTCCATAAATCACACAAAAACCTAACAAGTACTAGTAATAACACAGAGTACTACAACACAACACACTAATTTGCCAAGCCCTTTAACACATATAATATGCACAATATGAAGATATGTTTACACAATTATGAAAATGAAATTGGGCTACTGCACTTCAATGATTTTTAATAACGGCACATACCAAAGTGTTCAAGCATGAGAGACTTTCATGCCTCATTTACATTGGGTGTGGGTTTTTCTTATAATTTGTTTTGAGAGCAAATATTGAGATCCTTGGGGGCCTTATAAGATATAGGTATAATTTTACAAGACATATCAATTTTTTTCACAAAGACCACATGATATTATAGAGTTATGCCAGCAGCACATTAATGAGTTACACTTTATGACATTGAAAGAACCACTCTGTAAACTATTAAAGGCTTCTCCCTTTATAACTGCTACTAGGGATTATGATGAATTTTAAATTATTGCAAATAATAACAAATATTCAGCTTTTAAAGGACATTGCTTCTCGAAATATATTTAAGTTGTTAATTAGTCACTTAATAAAAACAGTGTATAAGATTTAAAAAAAAAACACACACACATTGTTACTTACATACTTAATTCCATTACACACTAAAAATAATTATAGAACTATAAAGTGAATACAAAACTCAAATCAAAGTGAACAAACTGAAATTAGGCAATACCTTTATTATCTCTTAAATGAGATCGAGAGTGTGAATGTAACTTAGTGTCTGCACACATGGATGAATTGTAAAAAGTGAAATAAAGAGGGGATAAAATATATTTAACATATATGTAAATGCAAATTTAAAGAACACCAACAATATTAGACAGAGGTAAATTTCATTTATTTTCTTATAAAATATGAACTACAATGTAGTTGACTATCAATTTGATGACCCTGTGTAACTATTGTATTCAAATTGTTCATGCAAGAATGCACTAAAGCCTATAACAGATGTCACACTAATCATTTTCTCCCTCTCTTGTTCTTCGCCCATTATGAAACAATGAAATAAAATGCAAGCTGCTATAATTCCATACAAAGTAAATGTTTGCTGAGTAGTCCCCTGTATAGCATAAAGTTAATTAAATGTTCTGCACTTGATATAAAGTAAAAGTGGCAATTCATCTTGCAAGAACAGACAATTGTTGAGCAGAAACTGTCCTTTTAAATTATGCATGCTCATATTTCTTGTACATACTGCATTTAAATGTTTTGGCCAAGATACTTGTAAGCATAAAGTTACCTGAATAATAAAGTGCACATTATATCTATATAAACAATGTCCCTAATAGTCAGGGAGCCAGCTACAAATTTATTTACCCCATTTTCCCTAAAAGGTTTGACCCCTGAAAGTGATGTAGTTCAGTACAAGGA